>JAPYYA010002502.1:0-13921 GCA_028533165.1 Leontopithecus rosalia
GAACAAGTAAACTTAATAAATATGTATAGCGCTCTCCACTTTAAATACACAAAATATACATTCTCCACTTTCAATACACAAAATATTGATCAGCCATTATTAATAACCATTCTTAGAATTAAGCAATATTCCTGTTCTCTCTCCCTCTTTTTCTTCCTCTCCTCTCTCCTCCTCTTAAAAAAAAAAACAAAAACAAACAAACAAACAAAAAAAATATGGGGCCCAAAGCAGCTTTTGCTGTCTGCCATTTTCTTTTTCCTATTTTTGCTTTTAGCCTTCCAATAATTCAGAAATGAACAATCACTCAATAACAAAGAGAGCCAGAGCCAAATGGATCAGATCTTGGCTAGTTTTACGGGCAGTTGTGTCACCTGCAGAAAGTTAGGATCTTTGGCTTGGTTGGCTTTCTTTATAATGCAATGGGAGTCATCACCCTAACTGGTTTTGTGGGAGCGCCCTAGGGCCTTCCTTTTTCATTACACAGTTTGGGAGAGATCTGTTGAGGTGCCTCTCTTTGCCTGGATTTCCGTTTTTGAAGCTGGGAAGTTGGTGGGGGCCTCTGAACAGAGGCCCGTGATGGAGGGGTAGCACATCAAACCAGGAAGGAATGTCAAGACTTAGAATTATTTGAGCAAACTCCCCCCGTGGTATCAATTTAATTGTTGCTTTAAATATCATCATTTAACAAATGGTATTTCAAAGAAGGAGAAAACAAGATGTAAACTTTAAATAACATACCAGGTGCCACACGTAGTTGGTACATGGACTAGTTGGATACTAAGAGGTGGCTTCTAATAGCCCGTCCTACTAAGGACTGACTTCAAATTGTCCACAATCATATGGGAAGAAACAACATTGAGGAGATATTAAAAGGGTACACTAATCACTCAGGACTAAAATTAACGTATAAAATGGTACCGATAACAACAGTATTCAGGAAGTCAGATATTTGACTTTTCTTCAAACTCATTTGGCCCATACGTTGCGGACTACTCTAGAGTTAATAGTTCTCCTTGAAGTATTTGTCGTGGGTTTCTGGGGAGAGCTTAATACCTAGCAGTATCATAGTACGAATAGCATTAGAATTGGAGTGTATTGAGACATCTGTAATCCATTTCCCTAAATTGTATAGCTTAAGAAACTGAGGTTCAGAAAGATGAAGTATTGCCCAAAGTCACTAAATAGTGCTAGAGCCTGAACTGGAAGCCCAGCATAGGGAGAGGGAGCAGGCCGCCTCTGAACCTTTTATTTTCTCCTCAGCCACAGCCCTGTGTCCTGCATGTTCATGATCCCAGTGGAATGATATTTACTAACCTCCCCACCGGCCCATAGCATCAGATCCAGGGGACAGTCTCCAGGTGTGTTCTCTAAAACATTCCACCTTCCGGGAAGCCTCTGCTCCCTTCAATGGTATGGCCCCTTTCTCTTAATTTTCTTCTCACTTCTCTGACTCCTTTTTCTCATTCATTATCACAGGTCTCTAAAAAGCTGGTGTTCACTAGGCTCCCATCCTCAGCCTTCTTCTCTCCTGTCTTTGCATTTACTCTCTGAAACATCTCTGCAGCCTCATATGAATCATATGCTAATAACTCCTCATTATATGCTAATAACTCCTGAAGGAATAGTTATGAGCCAGACTTGACCCTTGAGCTCCCTGAGCTGCTGGTCTCCTGGGCATCTCCACGTGGATTTCTTACAGAAATTCAAATTACCATGCCACAAACTTATTACAAGACACAGACACACACACACACACACACACACACACACTCACTCACTCTTTCTCTCTCTTTCTCTCTACCCATCCATGCATTGATCTACAAATGTGTATGTGTATCATGTGTCAGAAATAATATAGTTGTAAAAAGTATTTTGAGCTTCAAGTTAAAAACACAGGGACTAAGAAAGAGGGTGAGGAAAAGAAATAAGCAAATGACTCCATGTTGTATATAGGAGAGGAGGGGCTGGAACATGATTCAACTCCTTCCACTCATAATCAGTTAAATATGAGTTGCAAATTGCTTCAGAAAATAATAAAAAAAGAACAGGAGGAAAACATTAAGAAAACATAAAAAAACAGATAACATGAAGCAAGATGTCAGAAGTAACATTATTAATCTATAAATATAATGATCTCCCCCTCCTCCTCTCCCTCCTATCCCTCCTCCCCCTCCTCCTCCCCCTCCTCCTCCTTCTCCTCCTCCTCCACCTTCTTCTCCTTCTTCTTTAATAAAGATAATAATGGTAGTAGTTTGTTGGTGAAGATTAAGTTAAAACTATCTTCAAGCTTTACAAAAGTGCCAGTCATGGCTGGGCGCAGTTGCTCACACCTGTAATCCCAGCACTTTGGGAGGCTGAGGCAGGCGGATCACGAGGTCAAGAGATTGAGACTATCCTGGCCAACATGGTGAAACTCCGTCTCTACTAAAAGTACAAAAAATTGGCTGGGCATGGGGGTGCGTGTCTGTAGTCCCAGCTACTCGGGAGGCTTGAGGCAGGAGAATTGCTTAAAATCGGAAAACGGAAGTTGCAGTGAGCTGGAATTGTGCCACTGCACCCCAGCCTGGAGATAGAGGCAGACTCTGTCTCAACAAAAACAAAACAAAACAAAACAAAAGTAAAAGAAAAGTGCCAGGCACAAAGTACATGCTCAGTAAGTGGTAACAATGATTACATGATTAACCTCTCAGTAAACACTATGCCAGTATTTGATTTCATTCCTTAAGAGCTCCCTTTGCAAAGCAATACTGGGGAGGAAACTTGGAAGAAAAGTAAGGAGGCTTGAATCCTGGCTCTGCACCTGTCAATTAAAAGCTCTGTGATCTTGAGTAATCCACCTGAATGCCCTAGGCAAAGAGGAGCTGGTCTCAAGCAGGTTCTTTTGAACTCTATCATAATGGTAAGAAGGATAAATAAAAGGAGAAGCACAGTATCAAACAGGGACTCTGACCCTCTCTTTGTGTTTTGGTTTGCCTTGCCTTGCAGGTTACTCTGTATAGAAACAAAAGCATGCTGTGGAAATGAAACTACATCATCATCTTCTCTGCTGGGAGAGCCTGGTGATGATGGAGGACAGAAGGGCACTGCGGGCTTTCTGTTAAAACCTTGATCAGAAAAGAAAATCAGGCTCTGCCACCTGACTGTGCAATCATCACAACGTTCAGCATGTAAATTACATGGATTTTCACTTTTATCAAACAATCCTCCTTCACCTCTGTTATTTCTCATCAGTAGCAATGCTAGTAAGATCCAAAGTTCAAACATTTTGTTAACTTATTGAGTATTTAAAAAACACAATTAAAGTTCATTGCTTCACTAGTAAACTGGGCCTTTAGCTATCTCTCTTTCTACATGCTGGGTACCAATATTTTATGTCCTAGAGACATATTTGCTACCACCCACGGTGGCAAGGGGACCAGCCAATTACAACCAGCACCTCTGAGAGAGCGAGAGCACCTCTCCTGGGTTAAGGCCTCAATGATCCAACCGGTAGCTGCTGAGAGACAGACTCTCCAGGGAAGCAGCACAGTGGTTGGAAGATGGCAGACAACACTGGGCTCCAAAGTGGCTGTGTTTGTTTTTAATAACTATGATGAAATAAGATACTCATGGAATAAAACAATTTATAATGCAACAAATCTGAAGAAATAAAAGAAGACCCTGAAAACCCTTAGTTAGACGTTACAGCCAAACCACAAAGAGTACAGGATGAATTAGGGGTCAAAAATCTGGAATCTCTCCTGCCCAACAAACAAATAACAGTTCTTCATTTCCTCTGGCAGGAGATTGATGATCACATCTGAAACAACAAGAAGAATTTGTGAGCTGTTTCCAAAGCAGATGGAGACGGACCGCACTTCAGAGTAAGTCTAAAATTCCATCTATCTTGACAAGAGCCTGCTAACTGACTGAAGGATGAACCTCTGCTCAGTAGGCCAGGCATGAAAGAGGCTATGACAGGAATGGTGAGAGATCCTCTTAAATAATAAAGGCAGACAGGGACAACCATCTGTTAGTCCAAATCTCAAACACATAGGTCACAAGCATAGTCACAGTTTCCATTATGTAGTTCTAAGTCCAGAAAAACGAGCCCCTTGTCCCCATTAAAACAAAAAGAAAAAGAAATTGTAGGGGTGCCAATTTTAAAGGGCTTTTAGAATTCTAACATGCAGATTGCTTCAGCGAGAAATTCTAGATTTCAATAACCTGCAGAGTAAGACCACTTGGGATATTTATTCTGGGTTTCTGGTATCCAACCAATATGAGAATCTATTTAGTTCCTCTAATTTCATTTTCCTCCAGACTTCAGGCCTTATTAAATCCTGGATATCCCCCTACACAATCTAAGTTACACAAGCTTATGGGTGAGTGTTTTGTACATGCCAAAGAAAATTCATTTAGAAGGGATCTGAAAGTTGGACATAAACAACCCAGGAAAGACAGCACAGAGAATTCTAAAAATGAAGAATGGAAAAAGAAGTTTGGAGGAGGTAGAAGATTCTGATTAGAAAAAGTAAAAAGAGAGAGCGGGGGCCGGGCATGGTGGCTCACGTCTGTAATCCCAACACTTTGGGAGGCTGAGGTGGGCAGATCACCTGAGGTCAGGAGTTTTAGACCAGCCTGGCTAACATGGCAAAATCCATCTCTACTAAAAATACAAAAGTTAATCAGGTGTGGTGGGGGGGTGCACCTATAATCCCAGCTACTCAGGAGGCTGAGGCAGGGAGAATCGCTTGAACCTGGGAGGCGGAGGTTGCAGTGAGCCGAGATCACGCCATTGCACTCCAGCCTGGGCAACAGAGCGAGACTCTGTCTCAAAAAAAAAAAAAGGGGAGAGAGAGAGAGAGAGAGAGAGAGAGAGAGAGAGAGAGAGAGAGAGAGAAGCAGAAGACATGACACTATCTCACCAGTCCAAAAGGATAGACTTGTTTGAGATAAGCCACTGGACTGGCTTGCTGACATCCTTTACGGTCTGTAAGTGGTGGTCAGCAATCAGTTTTAAGTCAGTCAGGTGAGAGAGGCTCACACAGGAGGTCTGGGATGATAGATGACAGAGAATGATAAGGCTTGAAGATGTCTAAGAGGTCAGTTCCTCCAATCTTCTTTCACAGGCCAGGGAAGAGAGGTTGAAATATACCGGCCAAAGTGGTACAGCAAACACAGTTATTAGGAGTGATGTTGGCAACAGGAAGTCCAAAACTTCCTAATTTAATATTCTTGTCCCAACTGAACATCAGCAGGCATCAGCTTATGCACCTCATTCTCGTCTCTCATCTTCATTATTTGAACTGTGGGCAGCTTCAGAAGAGCTTTCGAATGTCACCAAGATCTTAAAGCTTCTTCTGCCCTTCCCTCTCAATGTGCCCCTTTATGTTGATTCTTTCTCATTTTCACCACTTCTTCATTGCCTCATGGTGCGGTGCACAGTAGAAAACTCACTAAACGACATTCTATCAAGGAGGATATGGTCACCAAAGATCTGATGTGTCCAGTGAAATATTTCCTACTTGGCATGTAAGATCCTGGGCAGAGATAAGTGGAATTGTCTTTCCGAGGACATACTAAGTTACCACAGGCCTTGGTTCTTATCTTAGACAACCTGGTGTATCAGGGTCTCAGAGATTCTGCACTTAATCAGTTAATGTAAGTGGCCTGGAGCTAAGGCTAGGGAATACATGCAGATGCCAGGAGTGGTGCCTGAGTAACACTTTCCCTGGCACAGTGCTTACTTTTTGCAAAGTGATTCTAGATCTGCCATCATGCCTAATGCACCCAAGAGAATCCTTCAATGCTCAGTGGGCTGCAGAGAGCAACATCATATTTATGTCATGTCCTGCATGTGGGATTATGACATCACCACCACCTCGCTTCTGGTTTTGGCATCCTAAGAACTATTTATTCATTTGAGCATGACTACCTAATGCGTCCATACTTGGCCTTTGTACTGATTTAACAGAGACCTACATCCAATGCTCTGAATATTTTCTATATTCAAGTTATGACCAATTCATTTGTTCAGTTTTCATTAAACAAGTTATTTCTGTACCAGTGAAAGGTCAATTTAAATGCACCAATAACTTTGAAAAAGACAGTCCAATCAATACAATTGTATTATATATGTGCACTAAAATTTACCTTGCTACTTCCAATAACAAATCGCAAACAGTGGCAATTAACAGCAATTTATTTTTGCTTTCCAATAACTCCCTCACTTTGCAGCCCTGTGAAATAAACTCTTGTGAGACCATTCAGAAACTGGGGCTTGAAATCAGCAAGCATTTGATGCTTGGATGGGCACTAAATGGGCGAAACAGGTAGCCCCCCATCTGAAGGAGTGCTCAGTCTACTCAGAGAGGCACTATATAAACAAGTAAAAAGTTAAATCGTAATCAGAGTTTTAAGTTGTTGTTCAAGATTAAAAATAGAAGAGATGTCATGAAGCACCACCTCATTAGCTGTCAGATTAATAGAACAGAAAACAGCTGTCATAGGGAGTCAGGGGAAAGAAAGGTCTCTATAGGCTTTGGTGGTTTCATACGTCTTAGAGAAGGGGCACGAATTTACACACTGAATGACAAGCAGGAATAAGAGCAGAAAAAGAAAGAAAACTATGAAAGGAAAATCACAGAATGCAGAAGTAGAAATGATACGTCTGTGGGACTATAAGGAAAATGCCTAAAAGAAGAGTGACTGTGTAAAGACTTGTTGTGGATGTGATCTGAATATTCACCCTGGTTAAAATATTTCAAATTAAAGAATGTGAACACGAAAGTGATACAAGTTTAGGGAAAGTACTAATAAACCACTTCAGCTACAGGTGGCTGTCCAGAATACATACTAGTAAAGCAAATGATTAGGAATATGCCCTAAATCAGTATTTTACGTAGGCTCTCATATTTGCCAATGACTTGCATAAGAGACAGAGTTCATTGACAAAGAATTTGCAAAGAACAAAGCTGTTTCTGAACACTGCAGCCTGTGCAGGTTATTCTCAGAAACTTTAAGTAATAACAATACACATTTTCAGCTCAGCTGCCCTGGCTTTCCAAACCAAATGCTGCCTTGAGATAATGAATTCAAAAGGGGGAACTCAACTGTGAACACTTTGCAAGGTTCAGCAGCGTGGAAAATCCTTTTGTGCACTTCATAATTTTCTGTTTGTTTTAGTCACCGCACAGTAAAAACGCCTGCTTTGTCACATGCACATAAACTAGTTTTAGGGGCAGGTTAAGAGGCTCCCACCTGGCTCTCGCTTATAGGTCTGCTAAATTTTCCATGTGGATTTTCTTTTCTCTGTTGAGATGTGTGATGTGGAAATGACTATGGAAACTCACAATATTTCTCCATGAGCACCATGCTGAGGATGGTTAGCTCTGGGATAAATAAGCCCCAGAGCTGAGATCCCAGTGGCCCTAAGATACTACCCAGTTATATGATTTTAAGATGTACAGAATGAGAGAAGTATTAGGTTGGTGCAAAAGCAATTGCAGTTTCTTAATGCAACTTTTAATGGCAAAACTCATAATTACTTTTGCACTAACCTAATAAAAGAGGTGCTATTGTCTGAAGCCAAACTTGGCTTCCTTATACTGTGGACCTGTTTGAGCAGCGTTATGTGGACCATCTGACTCTAAGTTACTTCACGTGTGCAGGCCAGTAGTTACTAATTCCTTAGATAAAATCTGCTCTATGAAAAAAGCTCTGGACCAGACCCAGCCTTCCCCAGGAGGTAGTGAGCTTGTGGGCACTTACTTTCTGAAGGAGACAGAAGGGAATTCTGCTCTAGGCATTTGGGCTAAATGACCACAGTCAGAACCACGGTTCTCTTCGTTAAAACAGACTAAAGTAGATTTTTCTATCTCTGAACATTACATATTAGTCAATCTACAAGTGATATTTACTGGATTCTAAAAAAAAGGATAAAGCATATATACTTTCCTTTATTCCTACATAATAATGTCCTGCAATTTTGATCCACATTAATTTATTACACCATGGTTCTGAAAAACTCTATACTGCAAAAGTTCCTTAGCTATTTGGAAACTCACAAAATAGATAGTTCCTATTCATATTAGGTCATTCACATCCCTCAGTCTAGTGTTTTTCTTCTTTGTCTAGCCAAACCTTGACTCTTTGATGTGTAGCCAGGGATAAGAGGCCACGTTTGATGCACATGGCCCTGCAGGCTGCTGCATTGATGTTCCCTAGTAGAAACTGCAGCAAAGGCCAGCCAGGATATGGAGGAAGTAGGACTCCCAGTTGGTGGTCATATAAAATGGCAGAGCCTCTTTGGAAAAGAGTTTGGTTCTTCCTTAAAAACAACGAACCTATTCTAAGTATCTACCCAAGAGTAGCCTACATATTTAACAAAGAGAAATCAAGGCATGCAAAAACTTGTACACAAATGACCATAGCAGCTTTATTTGTCATAGTTCTTAGCTGGAAGCAACTCAAATGTCCAATATCAGGTGAATGGATAAACAAACTGTAGTATATCCACCCAATGGAATGCTGCTCAGCATCCATCACCATCCACACATGATGTAATATAGCTAAATCTCAGAATAATCGTGTCAATGGAAAGACACTAAAACAAAAAGAGCACATATTGTTTGATGCCATTTATGTAAAAGTCGAGAAAATGCAAACTAATTTATGGTAACCAAAAACACATCAGTCATTACCTGGAGATAAGAGTGGGATGGGAAGTGGGTGCAAAGAGCCTGAGGAAACGTCAGCGAGTCATGGATATTTTCATCATCTTGATGGAAATGATTATCTTGTGGAAACCAACTGTTTTAAATATGTGTCGTTTATTAGATATCAATTATATCCCAATAAAGCTGATTTTACAAAAGATTAGAAAAAGAGCTTAGAAGAAAAAGGAAGAGACAAAGGAATAACCCCATAGCATCTGTGGGTGACCCCCATAATGTTTCTTACTAGTCACTACTGAAATAAAAATTGAACCAAATAACATGCTCATGTCCGAAGAAGGAAATTCGTAAAATAACATTCTATCTGCACATGTTGGTTTCTTCTCTAAACAACCAGGCTGATACGTGTGGAGTCACTCTCCAGCTCTTGACCTTGTTCTGATCTGCATTTGACTCTGTTTTCAAACGATCTCTGTTTCGCACCCCCAGAAACTGTTTCTGGCCCTTTGCTGCTCCCTCTGACTCTTTCCTCCTGTGGTCCTAGTGAAAACCCACAGGCCGGCCCCTGGTGGCAGCATAGCTATTCTGCTCCATCTAGCGGGATCCCTGCAGAACGAAGACAACACACCACCCAGAGTCACCATCGAGAAGAGGGAACAGATCCAGGCTGGCAGAGGAACAGCTCGGGCCAGGCTGCTGTTCAGCTGCCATATCTGAATAAGAGAGGCATCTGGGGAGATGGAGCCGAACTCTGAGTGGGAAATGCTGTTGTTTGAGTTGACACTTAGACAGTGAGGGCTGGGGCAGCTGTAAACGTTTCCTGCTGCAGCACAAGATGGAAAGATCACAGGAGGCTGGCACCTTTGATTTGGCTCTCACGGTACCACAAGGAAGGCCAGCAATGCCAGGCTATTTTTAATGCTCAAAGAGCCTCACAAAAGATTTATGACTACAAATATGTAGTGTGGGAGAGATGAATTGAAGCAGGACTCTCCCAGCTCCAACAGAGGAGTCAGCCTGCCAGCCTGGTCAATAAAGTATTTAAGCCCTGAGTGCTGTGTGGGTTGTCATGGATTAAAATTTGAAAATCTTTTATGGTGTAACAAGGTCCTTAATTATAACTCAGGGCTTTGGATCATTTACAGGTTGTGCAAATGGCAAGAATTATGCCACAGTGAACATCCTTGGATATAATAGCCTTTAAATCCAATGTCCATGAGAGAAAACATTCCATTCTCAAGCTCAGAATTATTTTCCTGGAATAAAGGAATCTGAGAGATTTCCACCATAAAAGCTTCTCCCTCAATTGTAGTTGGTATTATTTCTCTCTTTTATGGAATTCAGAGAATCTAATGAGCTGACGGAAGTTTCAAGGTAATTTTGTTTTCAACTCTTTCTCTTTTGTCACTCAGTATTGCTAAAACATTCTTTCTAAAATTTCAGATGCATGATGATTTAACTTGCTGTGGGTTTCACTGCTGATGAACTTCTTTGGCTGACAGTTACTAAATCAACAACCTCTCTTGGAAAAAAGGAGTCTTGAGTCTGTAACTAATAGGGCTTGAATAGCAAAATATTTCACTATCATCAGTAGATCACACTAAAGTAATTTTGATTCTTGAAGAATGACTGGCATTAATCTACAGCAAAGTTAACCTTGTTCTTAAGCTTAGTGCTTGGGACTAACTTCTAGATCCAACTGCCATATAATCAGGTAATCTCAGAACAACATTAACCTAGAGTTACAGTTAAATACCTATACAGATGAACTTCTCCTATAAAATTATAAGATAATTATGAGATAGAAATTATGTATAGGCCTAAATATAACATAGATGATAGATAGATAGATAGATAGATAGATAGAGCTATAGATACATAGATATATATGCCATTTTATATATAGGAATGTAAGGAGGGTATTCATGGACCTGTATAACTCATAATAAATATATATGTTATATCTAGGCCCCAGATGAATCTTAACTTATAAAACAGAAATGTTCCTAAAATGTTTTAAAGGAATAGAATATCTGTGCCATCTAGTAGCTCCTTCTCCTTCCTCTCTCAACGGACTCTGCTTACTATTTACAAAGAGACTTTCAAAAATGTTTGATGAGGTTTCCATTTAACCTGTATGTCTCAATTTTCCTGATCACCGAATAAAGAAATACTACAGTGCATTAGAAATACTCCCGATTAAAAAAAGGACTCTATAAAGTCAATCACATTTGCAGTGAAAGTAATTTCCAGTTGGTTAGATATAAATCTGTGAAGATGAAATAATTTTAAAACTGGCCCTTTAAACATGAGGGCAGATTGAACAGGACAAAGTGGGTGTCCTGACTAAATTGGAACCCCTTCATCTGCCTGAATTGACAGCTGACTTCCATGCTAACTTCCCTGTTTTTCCAACCTTATCAATTGAACTGAGGGAATTTAGGGCAGTGGGGTGGGTATTCAGGGACCTGTCTGGCTCCTGAAATGCCACCCAGTCTCAGAGTTCTAATTATATTCACGTATGAAGTAAAGGGAAAATTCCTGAATATTAAAAACCCTGATGGCACTTCAGAAAATGTACCCAATACATCCATGTTTTACGTTATAGGTGAATTCCCTCAAACAGTTAACACCTGCCTCTTCCTAACAGCCCAGGTCGAACCTTGGCTCCACAGTGAAGATTTTAATGATCTTACATTCCCACATGAGATCTTCTCGCCTCTATACCTATAAATAACACCATGGTATTAATGATGAGGGATCAAAAAAATTAAAATCAAATCAAATCATGTCATAGGAAGAATTTTTTCCCGGGGTTATTATACTCTATGGGGGAGAAAGAGAAACAAAGATTTGGATACAAAATGAGTAAGAATAAATGTTAATATACCATAGGAGCCAAGGAGATTGGGTGGGTTGCACAGGGCTATACTGGAGAGAGAATTTGAGCAAGTAATGTGAAGAGAAGGAGTTGGACTAGGGTGTACACATCTGTGGGGATGGCTGGAGGCAGGAATAGCAAGCAATTTCAGTGGAAAACAAGACTGAGTGTCTCAGGGGAAGCACAAGGTACCAGTACTAACACCAGAGAAGTTCTCGGATCTGTATTGAGTTCAAGTTATTTTGTGTATTCTATAAGATATCCTAAATCCAAGACCATGTGATGAGTTATGTTGTTGATCATTATTTCATGTGTGTCTCAGAGTCACCACTTAGACTGGACAGGGACTTTGTTCAACCTTCTCTAATAACTTGCATTCGGATGAACCAGAATTCAGCTCACTGAGGGTGTTCAACACTCATTGCTAGGTTCTCTCAATACCGCCCGAGAGGTAAGTAGGAATGCCATACGGTAGTCCCCACTTATCCACGCTTTCACTCTCCAGGGTTTCCCTTACTTGTAGACAGCCATGGTCCAATGACATGAAAATTTCAGAAATAAACATTCACATAGCTCTATTACAGTATATTGTTATGACTGTTCTTTTTCTTTTTTTGAGATGAAGTCTCACTCTTGTTGCCCAGGCTGGAGTACAGTGGCACAATCCGGGCTCACTAAAACTTCTGCCTCCCAGGTTCAAGCGATTCTCCTGTCTCAGCCTCCCGAGTAGCCGGGATTACAAGCACATGACACCATGCCTGGCTAATTTTTGTATTTTTAGTAGAGATGAGGTTTCACCATGTTGGCCATGCTGGTCTCTAACTCCTGACCTCAGGTGATCCACCCACCTTGGCCTCCCAAAGTGCTGGGATTATAGGCATGAGCCACCATGCCAGGCCATGACTGTTTTATTTTATTATTAGTTATTGTTGTTAATCTTTTACTGTACCTGATTTATAAATTAAACTTTGTCACAGTTATGTACAGAAAAAGGTAGTGTATAAAAGGTTCAGTACTAGCTGCAGTTTTAGATATCCATTGCAGGGCTTGGAACATACTCCCCGAGGATAAGAGGGGGGATATTGTATCTTCTTCAACTTAACAAATATATTTATACACATGCCTACACACTACATACAATCACAAACACACTCCCCACACACATACACAAATGTCCCCACACAATACGTAAATGACTTTCTGACAATCACCCAAGTTTTACGTAGCTAAGCAGTGGGTGGTTACCCAGGTCTCAACTCCAGGCCAAAAGCTATTTTCAGCACTGAAATTCTCTCAATATGAGAGCACTCTTCAGCGTACATCAAAAGTAATATCTCATGAAGAACTTTATCTAGAACAGACATCTTAAAAATAGCCTAATAATTGTAATCTTTAAATACACTGTGGATGGAAGATGTAGAATTGGTTACTATATTCAATTATCCTCATACTCAAAATTTTCTAATCCTGAGATGGATGAATTGTTTAAGTGAAAAATTAAATTGTTTTCAAACTAAAAAGTCTTCCCCTGCTCTGAAATATTTTACACCCCCCTCTTAACATTTTTATAACAATTAGCTTATATTGTTTTTGGTTTTTTTTTGAGAGAAGGAAAGAAAAAAAGGGGTGAAGGAGAGGAAGAAAGAGGAAGAAAAAGAGGGAGAGAGAATGGAAATATTGCTTTATTCTAAAAAAATGGGCATTAATAATGGCCAATCAATATTTCATTTAAACCTATGAGTAGGTGTGATGTGGTATTGACAAAAATGTGTATTTTGTGTATTTAAAGTGGAGAGCTCTATAAATATTTATTAAGTTTACTTGTTCCAGATCTGAGTTCGAGTCCTGGATATCCTTATTACTTTTCTGTCTCATTGAGTCTAAGTCTCTATGTATCTGGGTGTTAGGATCGTTAGCTCTTGTTGTTTCATTGATCCTTTTATCACTATATCTTTGTTGCTTTAAAATCTATTTTATCAGATACGTGAATTGCAACTCCTGCTTTTTATTTATTTATTTAATTTTGCTCTCCATATGGTTGGTAAATCTTTCTCCATCCCTTTGTTTTGAGTCTTTGTGTATCCTTGCATGTGAAATGGGTCTGGATGTAGCATACCGTTGGGTTTTGGCTACATCTTTTGATTGGGGGATTTAGTTGATTTAAATTTAGGGTTACTGCCATTTGATGTTAACTGGCTGTTTTAGCCATTCGTTGATGTAAATTCTTCTTTATGTTGATGCTCTTTACTTTTTGGTATATTTTTAGAAAGGCTAATACTGGTTGTTTCTTTCTACGTGTAATTGCTTCTTTCAGAAGCTCTTGTAAAGCAGGCCTGGTGGTAATAAAATCTCTGAGTACTTGCTTGTTCATAAAATTTTATTT
>JAPYYA010002503.1:0-13921 GCA_028533165.1 Leontopithecus rosalia
GCCCCCCCCAAAAAAAACGGTCATGCGTAGTGGCTCCAGCCTGTAATCCCAGCACTTTGGGAGGCCAAGGCAGGTGGATCACGAGGTCAAGAGATCGAGACCATCCTGGTCAACATGGTGAAACCCTGTCTCTACTAAAAATACAAAAAATTAGCTGGGCATGGTGGCACGTGCCTGTAATCCCAGCTACTCAGGAGGCTGAGTCAGGAGAATTGCCTGAACCCAGGAGGCAGAGATTGTGGTGAGCCGAGATCGTGCCGTTGCACTCCAGCCTGGGTAGCAAGAGCGAAACTCCGTCTCAAAAAAAAAAAAACTTGGAGATACAAAATACGGACCTGTGATGTACTACTCCTATATACCACTTTTGTTTCTGCCCAATGATACAATGTCAACAGCAAATAAGAAGCTTTACCTGTTATTTAACTTATGATTGCAATACAACTTTTATCACTACATACAGTCATTTAGGGCCATTTTGAGAGGTAGGCTTGCAATAGATACTTCACCAAATAAGTTATATGGATGGCAAATAAGCATGAGAAAGCATGTTCAACATCACCAGCTATTACAAAAATTCAGTCAAGATCACAATAAGATACTACTATGCACCTATTAGAATGGCCAAAATAATCAACAAAAATTGACAATGCCAAGTACTGCTGAGGATGCGGAGGACCGTGAACATTCATACAGTGCTGGTGGAAATGCAAAATGGTAGAGCAACTCTGGAAGACAATCTTAACAAAAAGTAAAACATTCAAAAATGTTAAACACACTCTTACAATATGACCCAGCAGTACCATTCCTGGGTGTTTACTACTGAGAAATACAAATTTATGTACATACACACATCAAGGCACAAACATTATCATCAGCTTTGTGACAGTCAAAGCTTGAAAATAACCAAATGTCCATCAACAAATGAAGGCTTTAACAAATTGTGATTCATCCACATAATGGAATACTACTCAGAAGTAAAATAAACTGTCATATTTTAACAACCAGGATAATTTCAAAGCTATAACAGAGAGAATGAGAGAATAAAAGAAATCGGTCTCAAAACTTTACATACTATGGTCAGGCGTGGCGGTTCACATGTGTAATCCCAGCAATTTGGGAGGCCAAGTGGGGAGAACTGCTTGAGGCCCAGAGTTTGAGGCCATCCTGGGCAACATAGGGAGACCTCACCCCTACAAAAAGTTTTTAAAAATTAGACAGACATGGTGGCACATGCCTGTAATCTCAGCTACTCTGGAGACTGAGGTGGGAAGATCACTTGAGCCTAGGAGGTCAGGCAGCAGTGAGCTGTGACTGTTCCACTGCAGTCTAGCCATGGTGACAGACTGAAACCTGGGTCTCAAAGAAATTAAAAACTTTACATACTATAGGACTCTATTTATATGACATTCTCAAAAACAAAAACAGCAGCAATGGAGAGCAGAAGAGGGTTCCCACAAGTTATGAAAGTATGGCAGGGCAGAGGATAGGGTAAGAAGATAAGGAGTATATTAAGAGAGTTTTATGGAGTAATGAAACTATTCTATATCAAAATTGTACACAGATAGCTACAAAAATTAATGTTTTAAAATTCACAGAATTTTAATATAAGATTATTTATTTCAAAAAAACTGAACTCCTCAAAATAGTCATTTAAAATAGCATAAAAAAGACAATTTCAAATATACAAAGTTGAAAACATTCATCACAAGCTAACCTGCACTAAAAGAAACATTAAAGAAGTCCTTTAAGCAAAGGAAAGTTGTATCATATTAAAATATGGATCTATATAAGGAATGAAGAGCAGCATAAATGGCTGCCCCATGAGTAAATACATAAAATATTTTTCAGTACTTAAATCTTTTGAAAAGATTATTGAGAGTGAGATCAGCAAAGATGGCAGAGTAAGGACCTCTAAACATCCTCTCCTTCACAAAAGACAAAAGAATGCGGACAAAATCTGTCAAACTCAGTTTTTTAAGAACTCTGGAAATTAACCAAAGGATTGCAAGAATCCTTGGCAAAGAGGCATTTAATCAAGAAAAAACAGCTGAGTCTTGGTTAGGAAAATCAAGCATTTTAACTTGTGCTATTACTACTCCTTGCTCCATACTGAAGAGAAAAACCAACATCCTACAATGACAGGGTTTTTTTTTTTTCCTTCATTTTGTTTGTTTTTAAAAAGATACCCAAGAAGCCACTGGAAGATTCAGAACAAGGATGGAACTCTTTCAAAGTCTAGATCCCCAAGAAAAATCATCACAATTTGATTCATCTGGCATTTTCCTGGAAAAACTTACAAAAAGGGCTCTCTGTGTGTACATATGTTTATTCACTTGTTTGTTTTGAGATAAAATCTCACTCTGTTGCCCAGGCTGGAGTGCAGTGGTGCTGTAACACGTCACTACAGCCTCCACCTCCAGGACTTAAACAATCCTCTCACCTCAGCTTCCTGAGTGGCTGGACTACACACAGCTGTGTACCACCACGCACAGCTAATTTTTTATTTTTCTGTAGAGATTGTGGGGAGGGGGTCTCCCTACGTTGTCCAGGCTGGTCTTGAACTCCTGGGCTCAAGTGATCCAACTACCTCAGCCTCCCAAAGTGCTGGGATTACAGGCATGAGCCATAGTGCCCACCCCCCTACCCACTACCCTACCTTTTTTTTTTTTTTTGCAACAGGGTCTCACTCTGTCAACCCAGGCTGGAGTGCAGTGGCCATCAGGGCTTTCTTGACCTTACTTGAAAATCACTTGCTGAAAACGGCCTCTTCACACTCCCCACTGCACCGACCCATCATCACTAAGCGTGTTTGTCAAAAACAATCAGAGGCAACTGTTTCAACATTATAACTGCTTAAGGTGGCAATAACCAAGTAAGGCAAAAAAAAAGCTAACCAAACAACTTAAAATGAAAAGCTGGTGAATAATATGTAGAATGAGGACTTTGAAAGCATCTGATATATACTTGGGCATATGGAAGGACATGAGCATGCACAGCACTGTACATGCCCAGGATATGTCCATGCTCAGAAAACACAGGAGACCTGTGTTTTGAACTTGAGGTTCTTTGTAAGCAGGAAGTAAAAGGTAAGGCAGAGTTGACAACTG
This sequence comes from Leontopithecus rosalia, assembly GCA_028533165.1. Taxonomy (NCBI): domain Eukaryota; kingdom Metazoa; phylum Chordata; class Mammalia; order Primates; family Cebidae; genus Leontopithecus; species Leontopithecus rosalia. The sequence continues at coordinate 3,108 of JAPYYA010002503.1, forward strand.
CTTAGCTGAATACTGAAAGGGCAAACCAACAAGTACACAGAACCTCCTAGTAGACTAGAAGCCTTAACTTCAAGGCATTTAAGAAAATCCAAGTCTAGTCATAACTAACGATTATGACAACTGAGTACAGTTTTTGATGACCTCATGCACAATAGACTTTACAAAATTAGTTCAGAGAAGTCGTGAAACAACCAAACAACGGTAACAAAAACAACCACAAACCTTGGGAAAATCTCATTTCCAGAGATGTCATATTGTTATTATTATTAAAAATGTCTGGTTTTCACCAAAAAATTAAGAGACATGCAAAAAAGTACAAAAATATGGGCATGGAAAAATAAAAAACAGCAATAAACAGAAAATGTTCCTGATAAAGCCCAGATATTGGACTTACGAGGCAAAGACTATCAGCTTTTTTTTTTTTTCTTCCCTGAGACAGGGTCTCACTCTATCACTCAGGCTGGAGCGCAATGACACCATTACAGCTCACTGGAGCCTCAGTCTCCTAACCTCAAGCAATCCTTCCATCTCAGCCTCCCAACTCAGCCTCCTCACTGGCTGGAACTACAGGTGGACACCAACACATCCAGCTAATTTTTTTTTTTTTTTTTTTTTGTAGAGAGAGGGTTTCACCCATGCTGCCTAGGCTGGTCCTGAACTCCTGGGCTCAAGTGATACACTCACCCTCCTTGGCCTCTTGAAGTGCTGGGATTACAGGTATGAGCCACCACACCTGGCCAAAATACACAACTCTTAGATGCACAAAAAAATATCCACCAAGAAAGACCATGTTCTGGGCCATAAGTTTCAATAAATTTAAAAGAGTTCAAATTATATAACACAGTGTTATCTAACCACAAAAAAATTAAAATACAAATCAAGAACAGGGGATAGGATCTGAAAGAACAGGATTGGGACATAGCAAGTTTATAGAATAGATCCACAGATTCACTGACAGCTCCTCCACACACAAAAAGATGACAACAACTAACTATACACACAAAAACCACCTTCATGAAAACCAAAAATCAGTGGGATAAATGGAAACAGCCATCTTAGACTAAGACGGAAGCCATATACTTCCGCCTTAGAATGGCAGAGCCACAAAGAAGGGGCCTGTGCCCATCACTGCACAGTCAACCAGATCAGCCCAAGATTGCTACCATGTGTATTATGATGTGAGAGAAATAAGAGTCTATCTTCTTTAATCCTTTATTGTTTTGACCTTTGTTATAGCAACCTAATGTTTGTACAAGAGGGCTTTCATTTCTTATTTCATTCGTTTCTGCATTGTTTTATAGCATGTATAATTAGTTTAAGAATTTAAATATATGTATTACATATGTTTATCTTTAAGCAAAGACAGAGATGTAAGTAGATATGCATAAATCTATATACAGAGACGGTGAAATCTTTATCTCTCTATAATCTATACAGAGGTGATACAATGTGCAGTGGACCAAAGACTTTAGATTTTCTTTTTCTGATATATCAAAATATTTCAAATTATTTATACCTTTCTGCAAATTAAATTCATAAACCTTTATTGAGAATTAATCAGGTGAAAGAAACTAAAGTGACAAAAATAAATATGTAATTGTTTTTAGAAAGTACTATATTCACTCATGAGTAGCAAATTAATTTCAACAAAACAGTATCATCCACACTTTTCAAGTAATATTGTTAATCTAAAGCCACTGATTTGAAGTTTTGTTTGTACTTAATTTGGTAAAATCTGTTTTGCCTTATAGGTGTATACAAGCTCTAAGGAAAATAAATTTAAATAAAGTTTTATATTTGAACATTTTTCAGTATCTTTAAAATTTTTTATATATTTATAATAAAATAATTAGGTCTCCCAAAATTTATTTATTTATAAACCAAACACAAATCTAACCAACCCATGGTTCAAAGAAGAAATGAGCCAGGTGCAGTGGCTAACACCTATAATCCCAGCACTTTGGGAAGACAAGGTAGGCAGATCACCTGAAGTCAGGAGTTCAAGACCAACTTGGCCAACATGGAGAAACCCATCTCTACTAAAAATATACAAATTAGCCAGGTGTGCGAGCACACACCTGTATTCCCAGCTACTCAGGAGGCTGAGACAGGAGAATCACTTGTTCCCGGGAAGTGGAGGTTGCAGTGAGCTGAGATTGTGCCACTGTACTCCAACCTAGGTGACAGAGCAAGACTCTCTCAAAAAAAAAAGAAGAAGAAGAAGAAATCAAAAAGGAAATTATCAAATATTTTGAACTAACTAAAAATGAAAACACAATATATCAGAATCTGTAGGATAGCACTACAAGCAATACTTAGGAAAGAATTTAGAGCACTAAATAACTATATTAGAAAAAAAGAATTATCTAAAATCAATGACCTCAGAGATCACACTAAAAACTTTAAAATCCCGTAATTCCAGCACTTTAGGAGGCCAAAACAGGTGGATCTTGTGAGTCTGGGACCTCAAGACCAGCCTGGGCAACATGGTAAAACCCTGTCTCTAAAACAAATACAAAATTTAGCCAGGCATGGAGGTAAATGTCTGTAATCCCACCTACTTGGGAGGCTAAGGTGGGAGAATTGCTTAAGCTGGGGAAGTCGAGGCTGCAGTAAACCATGACTGCTGCCACTATACTCCAGCCTGATCAACAGAGACCCTGTATCAAAAATAAAAAAAAATAAAATAAAGCAAATTAAATGTAATATAAACCAAAAGCAAAAAAGACAATCAAAGCTGAAATTAAATAATTAAATTGGAAAAAAAAATCAATGAAACCAAAAGTTGGAACTTGGAATAATAAGGGATTATTATTTTCATGGTTGTTTAATAAATAATATCAAAAATCTACTTAAAAATGGTTGGAGGCCAGGCACAGTGGCTCACACCTGTAATCCCAGCACTTTGGGAAGCTGAGGCAGGTGGATCACAAGGTCAGGAGTTAAGACCAGCCTGGCCAAGATGGTGAAACCCTATCTCTACCAAAAATACAAAAATTAGCTGGGCGTGGTAATGGATGCCTGTAATTCCAGCTACTTGGAGGCTGAGGCAGGAGATTCACTTGAACCCAGGAGGTGCAGGTTGCAGTGAGCCCAGATCACGCCATTGTATTCCAGCCTGGCAACAGAGCAAGACTGTCTCAAAAAAATAAATAAATAAAATAAATAAATAAAATGGTTGGAAAGGAGTATTTACTGATAAATACTACATTTATTCAACATGGTTAGAAAAAAAAGCATTGTATAGTATCCTGTAAAGCAGATCACTCCTTTAAATGCTGGGGACACCGTTAAAAGAAAAAACACAACTGAAAAGCAACTTTTTTTTTTTTTTTTTGGAGACAGAGTCTTGCTCTGTGGCCCAGGCTACAGTGCAGTGGTGCGATTTCAACTCCCTGCAACCTCCACCTCCCAGGTTCAAGTGATTCTTGAATGTAATAGCCAAAAACGGAAAACAACCCATATATTCATCAATAAGAAATGGATTTAAAAAATTGTGAAATCCAGTGGAATACTACTGCCTTAACAATAAAAAGGAACGTATTATTAACACATGCAACAATATGATAAATCTCAAAATAATTATACCAAGTGGGAGAAGCCAAATATAAAAGGATATATACTACGCAGTTCCATTTATATAAAATTGTAAAAAATGCAAACTAATCTACAGTGACAGAAAGTACTGAACTGGTTTCCTGTATATGAATGGGCTGAGAGGAGTGTGAAAGAGGAATTACAAAGAGATATGAGGAAACACTGGGGATAATGAATATGTTCAGTATCTTGACTGCAGTGGTGGTTTCATGGGTATACGCATGTCAAAACTCATCACGCTATACACTTTAAATATGTGCAGTTTACTGTATTTCAATTATATCTACAAAATATCTTTTCAAAAGACATCAGTAATATTACCTTTTCCTTTCAGGCCTAAAACAAACACTATCTTCCCTTTTTTTTTTTAATTGGCAAGCAAAACTGCATATATTTATGGCATATAACATGATGTTTCCATATATGTCTGCATTATAGAATGACTAAATCAAGCTATTTAATATATGCATTATCTCACAATACTCGTTTTGTAATGAGACTAATTAAAATCTACTCTTAGAAATTTTCAAGTATACAATGTATTGTTACGTACTATAGTCATCATGATGTACAACAGATCTCCTGACCTCATTCCTCCTATAGAACTAAAAATTTATCTTCTTTGACCAATATCTCGCCAATCCCCCCAGGCTTTAGTAATCCCACTTTCCTCTTTGTTAATATACATTCAACTTTTTCAGATTCCACATATAAGGGAGACTGTAGAGTATTTGCCTTTCTGTATTCTCTTTCCTTTTGGCGATGGATAATATTATTTCTAAAACATCCCACAACTAAACATTTTTCCCCCATATTCTCTGCATTTTTACAAGTTTCGATGCGAGGCACAGCTGTTAAGCTTGCAGAAATACAAATATATCAGCAAAAAATATTTTCACCAACCACCACAATGCAGTTACAGACAGGACCTGCCTCTGCTTTCTCCCCTTATAAGGGGATATAAAATGACTCCAGTCATCCTTTTCTTTGCATCATTAATGACCCAAAGGCACTCTCTAAAAAATAAAAATAAAAAAATTACCACCATCACACTCTTCAATCTTTCACACCACCTTTTTTGCTTTCCTATCTTCCAACTCCTCTTGGTCACTAAAAATAATGTCTACACTTCTACTTAGTTTACTTCATCTTCTCACGTCTATCAATTATTACTTAAAGATATGTTTACAAATAAAAACAGTATTTCTTTTCTTTTTTTAAAATTACTGTCCCTTATGGAGCAGTAATTTGTGGAGCAAAAGTCTGCAGGCAGTGTGCCCAGAGTACCAAGAACAGCATCTCTATAGCTTCTCAGACTTTTGGCTATGATTTAGTGATCCGTTTTTATCAGTTTAATATCTGGAATGTCTTCTATCTGAAGACAATATATTAAATGGGTTTTTGAAACAGGGAGATGGAATAGGAGCTTGCTTGATCCACTCCACACAGCATCCTGGTATTGCAGTACCTCCAGGAATGGTGAACCCCCCACCTCAAGGGATAAAAATCAAAAATCAAAAATAAGATTTCTATATACTTACCTCAAGTACTGGTCCAGCACCAAGAATAATCTGTTCTACTCCACTGGCAAATCCTTTCTGACTGAGAGCAGTAAGGTGGTGAATAAGAAAGTTTGTGCTTTGAGTCTTCCCAGAACCACTCTCTCCCGAAATCACGATGCACTGATTCTTTTTGCGCTGAAGCATGGCATGATAAGCTACATCAGCCACAGCATAAATGTGGGGCTCAAGTTTTCCCAGTTGGTGGTTATCATACATTTTGACATATTTGGGGTTATAAATAGGAAGAAACTTGAATGGGTTAATAACTATTAGAATACTGCCAACATAGGTATAAATTTTTTCATGCTTAAAGCGATTTCGTAGGTTTTCTAAAAGAGTTTTCTCATTCAAATCAGGCAAACTACATAAATCATCAAAGTCTTTCTGTTGAGGCTGTGGAAGAAAACCCCGTTCCATCATCCTGCGACGTTCTTCTGTTACCCGTAGCCATGACTGCAGGCTACCATAATGGATTGATCCATCAAGGTTTTTTTCTCTCAGAAGAAAGCGGTAGTCCTCCCCACTTAAGCGATTTTCCAGAGCCATTCGGGGCCACAACATCATTCGCTGAACTGGACAGTCTGTTGGATTGAGTATCCATTCTTCTCCACCAAATTCCTTCACCTCTGCTAGAACATAACATTTTGCTTTGTCCAGATGAAGTCTGTTTATAAGGGCCTCAATCACCTCAGCAGCTGTGGAGTTTTTTCTGGCAGGAATAGGACAGTAGATTGTCCCTTCTGAAATAGTCCCAGGATATATCCGTAATGTATGTTCATTATCTTCAAAGCGTCGTCTTCCTCCATCATTTATATTCATATTGGATCCTGTCCCATCAGCATGGATAGTACATGTTCAAAGTCGTGCAAACCATTTTCTTGGTAAAATAACTGTAACATAAAAGATGTAAAATATTTAGAAGTAAATACACATTGCTTTCTGATGCTTAAGAAAGAAAAGCTTAACAAGTCCATTGATTATATCTTCTAAAACACAAATACTACCTCTTCTCTTATCACAGGAACAGCTTCACTGAGACCACATAATATGAAGTTTCACTGTCCAAATCTGGGCACTTTCTAAAACAGTAACTTGCCAAAAAACATACATTTTATTATTTTTTTGTTTTTTGAGACAAAGTCTTGCTCTTGTCACCCAGGCTGGAGTGTAATGGCATGACCTCAGTTCACTGCAACCTCCACCTCCCAGGTCCAAGCAATCCTCCTGCCTCAGCCTCCTGAGTAGCTGGGATTACATATGCCCACCTGACTAATTTTTGTATTCTTAGTAGAGACAAGGTTTCAGCAAGGGCTGGTCTTGAACTCCTGACCTTGTGATCTGCCCACCTCAGCCTTCCAAAGTGCTGGGATTACAGGCGTGACCCATTGTGTCTAGCCTCAATGTATTATTATATTAAACATTCAAAATCCAAAGAGTACAAAGAAAAATTATTTTTCTCCTGCTGTCTCAAATGTTTGTAAGGTACTTGGAATTAGAACCAAGTTATTTCTTTATACTTAACAAAGACTGGATTAAGATAGAATAATCATGCAAATCTAATTACCCTATACCAAAACTCCTTAAGGATAAAGCAAAAACAAGAAAGAATGCCATCAATGGAGCAAAAATTTTGCAAAATTTGTTAAAAACAGTAAAAGGATGAGATAGACAGAGAAATTACATAAAACCAAGAAAATGATGAGAGAAACCAACTAAAGAGATAGACATATTTTCAAGGAATCCTAGGCTCTGACTCACTCCCTCCCACAAGGTGGGAAGAAGAAGGGAATTTGGCAAGAGCAACAAAAGACTCCTGCCCCTAACTTGCTGGGCAAATTTAACAAAATTATGTAACTAGGCACCACTACAAATTTTATTAAGCTTTCCTTTGTCCTTCAATGCCACCATTATATCTTTTTATCTAAACTTATTTATTGCATTCTTTACAAGTATTCTGCATATTCATTCTTCCCATCTTCTCAAACCTTATATATATCACACTTCTAGAAGAATGATATCAGCTTTCATAACTCACTGAGACAATAGTGATATTCCTTCAAACTTCCTTACCACCATCACACTCTTCAATCTTTCAAACGGCTTCTGCAACTCAAAATTTATTCCTATCTTCACCTCATCTATTTCTTCCATTCCTGTCTTAAACTGAGAAAATATGCCCCACACACTTTCCAAAGCTAATAAAACCTTTTCTTATCTTCATTAGTTCTATGCACCCCCAAAAAACTACTCTCATGTGTCATCAATATTTCCCTTTTAATTTCATCCTTTAACATATAAGGATGATGTGCTATTAAAAAAAAATACTTTCAGTTACTTTTTTTTTTTTTTTTTTTTGATACAAGGTCTCGCTCTGTCACCCAGGCTAGAGTGCAGCAGGGTGATCTCGGCTCAGTGCAACCTCCATCTCCCGGGCCCGGGTGATCCTCCCACCTCGACCTGGCTGGAACTACAAGTACGCACCACCTTGCCTGACTAACTTTTGTATTTGTAGTAGAGATGTGGTTTCACCATGTTGCACACAGTACTATCTATCCTCTCATACTACTACATATTTGTCAAAGTCTTCTAATCAAGAAACTATTTTTTCCCTTTTGCCTAGATGGTCTTTCAAACAGAGAATAGTATAGAGCATATTAAAAAAAACAGCTATATAGGCCAGGCGTGGTGGCTCATGCCTGTAATCTCAGCACTTTGGGAGGCCAAGGCGGGCAGATAATCTGATGTTAGGAGTTCGAGACCAGCCTGGCCAACATGGTGAAATCCTATCTCTACTAAAAATACAAAATTAGCCAGGTATGGTGGCACATGCCTCTAATCCCAGCTACCCAGGAGGCTGAGGCAGAAGAATCACTTGAACCCAGGAGGCTGAGGCAAGAGAATCACTTGAACCCGGGAGGCAGAGGTTGCAGTGAGCCAAGTTCACACCACTGCATGCATTCCATCCTGGGCACAAAGAGTGAAACACCAACTCAAAAAAATAAAAACAGCCATATAGCTACCACCCAAATTCAACAAGTTTGCAAACTGCTATAACTTGCTCTATACCACTTTATAAACAAACTATTAGAGATACAGTTAAAGTTCCTGCCTTTGCACTTCATAGATAAGCACTATCCTGAGGTTTGTATTATTCTCATACCTAATTTTCTATTTTTATTACCTTTGTGGTCTCCATAAATTATATAAAGCATTAATTTTAAGAGACAGGGTCTCACTATGTTCCCCAGTCTGGCCTCCAACTCCCGAGCTCAAGCGATCCTCCTCTCCTGCCTTATTCTCTGGAGCTGGGACTACAGGCAGATGGCACCATGCCCGGCTCTCATTTTTTTTTAAGCTTTAAAAAGATGATGTATTTAATAGTCTGCTTCTCACTTTAATATTCTTTTTTATTTATAAGTGTTGACACATACAATATTCATTAATTACCAAACAGTATCCCACCATAAATTCAAGTTTTGAATCAATCCACTATCCTAGTGAACACTAGGAAGTTTCCAGTATTACACTATTAAAACAATGCTGCAATTCTCCTAAGTGTTTCATTACACGTCTTTGCTAGAATTTCTCTGGGTTTCCTATCAGAGTGAAACTGCTAGGTTTTACATCATCTTCAACTTCACTGAATATTAACTGTAGTTAACTATTAATATATGCTTATTTGTACCAACCATTTTTCTAAGCATTTCGGATGGATTATTTCATTTTATCTTCACAATTCCAACCCTGAGGGTTGTTTTTATTTTTTATTTTATTTTATTTTTTTTAAAATTTTTATTGCATTTTAGGTTTTGGGGTACATGTGCAGAACATGCAAGATAGTTGCATAGGTACACACGTGGCAGTGTGTTTTGCTGCCTTCTGCCCCCTCACCCATATTTGGCATTTCTCCCCATGCCATCCCTCCCCCGCTCCCCCCCCAGGGTTGTTTTTAATCACCCTCCCCATTAAACAAATGCAGAAAGATTACACAACTTGCCCAAAGTCATAGTAAGAATGTAATAAACGTGAGATTTGAAGCATACAGTCTCTAAAACCTGTATACTATTATTTCCTCATATAGATTTTTAAAAAAATCCTTCTGTATCCTTAGGACATAAAGTTATTATCCTACATTTTCTTCTAATAGGCCTAAGTTTTGCTTCTCTCATTTAGCTCTTTAATCCATATGGAATCTATTTTCAGTATGCTATGAGATAGGACTCTTAATTTTCTTCACTTCAACTCAGATTAGCAACTGAACCGGTACCAAATAGTTTATCCTTTCCTCAGTAGTTTATGCTTATTTTTTGTTTTGTTTTGTTTTGAGACAGAATCTCACTCTGTCACCCATGCTGGAGTGCAGGAGTGTGACCTCAGCTCACTACAACTCCTGTCTCCTGGGTTCAAATGATTCTCCCACCTCAGCGTCCCCAAGTAGCTAGGATTATAGGCGCCCACCATCATGCCAGGCTAATTTTTGTATTTTTAGAAGAGACAGGGTTTCACCGTGTTAGCCAGGCTAGTCTTGAACTCAGGTGATCTGCCTGCCTCAGCCTCCTAAACTGCTGGGATTATAGGCATAAGCTACCACGTCCAGCCTCCTCACTGATTTATAATGCCATCTTTGTCATGCAGCAAATTTCACGTACCTATCAATCTGTTCTGGGCTCTGTATTCTGTTCCATAGGTCTGTTTGTCCACCCCTGAACCTCTGTTAATTACTACAGTCCTATAATTTTGGTATCTGAAAGGCACATTACCTTAATGTGTTGTTCTTTACAAATTTTACCTTGGCTATTTACCATAAAAAATTTTTAGTTAGCTCCCAGCACTTTGGGAGGCCGAGGCGAGTGGATCACGAGGTCAAGAGATCAATACCATCCTGGTCAACATGGTGAAACCTGGTCTCTACTAAAAATGCAAAAAATTAGCTGGGCATGGTGGCACGTGCCTGTAATCCCAGCTACTCAGGAGACCAAGGCAGGAGAATTGCCTGAACCCAGGAGGCAGAGGTTGAGATGAGCCAAGATCACGCCATTGCATTCTAGCCTGGGTAACAAGAGCAAAACTCCGTCTCAAAAAAAATTTAAGTTAGCATGTTTACTATCATAAAAAAAAAACCTTTTGAGATTTTAATAATGCACTGATTTTACAGATTAATATTGAACAGAACTGACAGCTTTTTGACTCTTCCCATTCAGAAACACCATGCTATTGGCTTTTAAAAATTACAACTATATTTTTCACTTCTAAAGTTTTTGTCATTTTCAAACCTACCTGATCTTTTTTCTGCCTATTTACATTTCAAAATTATTTAAACTTAAGGGCTATTACTACTTCACTTTTCTTTTTGAAAACCCTGAGTATATAATTTAATATTTTTCAGACTAACACTGAAATGTCATCCAAACTGAACAGCTCTTCTGATTATTTCATATTCTCCTTAGCTGAGATGACTTCATATGTTTGAGAATTCAGCTTTAAAAGTGTACCTTTGGTGGAACTCTTTTTTTGTTTTTCATAGAAACACTTACTGAGAACCCACTGTTCACTACATTTTTAAGACAACCAAGTATCATATATATTTTTTTTGGGGGGGGGAGGAAGGGAGGAAGGCAGGAAGGGAGGGAAGGAGGAAGGGAGGGAGGAAGGAAG
>JAPYYA010002504.1:0-13921 GCA_028533165.1 Leontopithecus rosalia
TTTTGTGCGGTAGGCTCTTAATTGCTGCCTTGACTTCAGACCTTGTTATTGGTCTATTCATAGTTTCGGCTTCCTCCTGGTTTAGGCTTGGGAGGACACAGGTGTCCAGGAATTTATCTATTTCTTCCAGGTTTACTAGTTTATGTGCATAGAGTTGTTTGTAATATTCTCTGATGATGGTTTGAATTTCTGTGGAATCTGTGGTGATTTCCCCTTTATCGTTTTTTATTGCATCTATTTGGTTGTTCTCTCCTTTGTTTTTTATCAGTCTGGCTAGTGGTCTGTCTATTTTGTTGATCTTTTCAAAAAATGAGCTCTTGGATTTATTGATTTTTTTTGAAGGGTTTTTCGTATCTCTTTCTCCTTCAGTTCTGCTCTGATCTTAGTTATTTCTTGTCTTCTGGTAGGTTTTGAGTTTTTTTGATCTTGCTCCTCTAGCTCTTTCAATTTTGATGATAGGGTGTCAATTTTGGATCTCTCCACTCTTCTCATATGGGCACTTATAGCTATATATTTTCCTCTAGATACTGCTTTAAATGTGTCCCAGAGATTATGGTATGATGTGTCTTCGTTCTCGTTGATTTCGAAGAACTTCTTTATTTCTGCCATCATTTCATAGTTTATCCAGTGAACATTCAAGAGCTAGTTGTTCAGTTTCCATGAAGCTGTGCGGTTCTGGGTTCGCTTCTGAATTCTGAGTTCTAGCTTGATTGCACTATGGTCTGAGAGACTGTTTGTTATTATGTCAGTTGTTTTGCATTTGCTGAAGAGTGCTTTACTTCCAATTATGTGATCAATTTTAGAGTAGGTGTGATGTGGTGCTGAGAAGAATATATATTCTGTGTATTTGGGGTGGAGAGTTCTGTAAATGTCTATCAGGTTTGCTTGTTCCAGGTCTAAGTTCAAGCCCTGGATATCCTTGTTGATTTTCTGTCTGGTTGATCTGTCTAATATTGACAGTGGAGTGTTAAAGTCTCCCACTATTATTGTGTGGGAGTCTAAGTCTTTTTGCAAGTCGTTAAGAACTTGCTTTATATATCTGGGTGCTCCTGTATTGGGTCCATATATATTTAGGATCGTTAGCTCTTCTTGTTGTATCGATCCTTTTACCATTATCTAATGACCTTCTTTGTCTCTTTTGATCTTTGTTGCTTTAAAGTCTATTTTATCGGAGACGAGAATTGCAACTCCCGCTTTTTTTTTTGCTCTCCATTTGCTTGGTAAATCTTCCTCCATCCCTTTATTTTGAGTCTTTGTGTATCCTTGCCTGTGAGATGGGTTTCCTGGATACAGCACACCGATGGGCTTTGTTTTTTTATCCAATATGCCAGTCTGTGTCTTTTTATTGGTGCATTTAGCCCATTTACATTTAGGGTTAATATTATGTGGGAGTTTGATACTGCCATTTTGATGCTAGCTGGGTGTTTTGCCTGTTAGTTGATACAGATTCATCATTTTGTTGATGCTCTTTAGCATTCGGTATATTTTTGGAATGGCTGGTACTGGTTGTTCCTTTCTATGTGTAGTGCCTCTTTCAGGAGCTCTTGTAAAGCAGGCCTGGTGGTGACAGAATCTCTGAGTACTTGCTTGTTTGCAAAGGATTTTATTTTTCCTTCACTTACGAAGCTTAGTTTGGCTGGATATGAAATTCTGGGTTGAAAGTTCTTTTCTTTAAGGATGTTGAATATTGGTCCCCACTCTCTTCTGGCTTGTAGCGTTTCTGCCAAGAGATCTGCTGTGAGTCTGATGGGCTTCCCTTTGTGGGTGACCCAACCTTTCTCTCTGACTGCCCTTAGTATTTTCTCCTTAATTTCAACCCTGGTAAAGCTGATGATTATGTGCCTTGGGGTTGGTCTTCTTGAGGAATATCTTTGTGGTGTTCTCTGTATTTCCTGGATTTGAATATTGGCCTGCCTTGCTAGGTTGGGGAAATTTTCCTGAATAATATCCTGAAGAGTATTTTCCAGCTTGGATTCATTCTCTTCGTCACATTCTGGTACACCTATCAAACATAGGTTAGGTCTCTTCACATAGTCCCACATTTCTTGGAGACTTTGTTCATTCCTTTTTGCGCTTTTTTCCCTAATCTTGGTTTCTCATTTTATTTCATTGAGTTGATCTTCGACTTCTGATATTATTTCTTCTGCTTGGTCAATTCGGCTGTTGAGACTTGTGCATGCTTCGCAAAGTTCTTGTGTTTTTCAGCTCCTTCAATTCATTCATATTCCTCTCTAAGTTGTCCGTTCTTGTTATCATTTCCTCAAATCTCTTTTCAAGGTTCTTAGTTTCTTTGCATTGATTTAGAACATGTTCTTTTAGCTTACGGAAGTTTCTCATTACCCATGTTCTGAAGTCTGATTCTGTCATTTCATCACAGTCATTCTCCAACCAGCTTTGTTCCCTTGCTGGTGAGGAGTTTTGGTCCTTTATGGGAGGCGAGGTGTTTTGGTTTCAGACGTTTTCCTACTTTTTGCACTGGTTTCTTCCCATCTTTGTGGGTTTATCCACCTGTTGTCTGAGTAGTTGCTGACTTTTCAATTGGGTCTCTGAGTGGGTGCCCAGATTATTGATGATGAAGTATTTCTGTTACTTAGTTTTCCTTCTAACAGTCTGGCCCCTCTGCTGTACAACTGCTGAGGTCCACTTCAGGCCCTGCTTGTCTGGGGTGCACCTGTAGCAGCTGTGGAACAGTGAGGGTTGCTACCAATTTCTTCTTCTGTTATCTTTGTTCCTGAATGATGCCCACCAAATGTCAGTCTGATCAGTCCTTTCTGAGGTGACTCTTTGGATATATGGGGGTCAGGGAGCTGCTTGAGGAGGCGTTCTGTACTTTATAGGAGCCCAAGTGCTGAGTTGTGAGCTCCGTTGTTCCTTCAGGGCTGTTAGGCTGGTACGTTTAAGTCTGCTGCTGCAGAACTCATAAAACCCCTTTTTATCCTCAGATGATCTGTCTCGGGGAGTTAGGGCTTTATTTATGAGTATCTGTTACACTGTCTCGCCCAGCTAGGAGGCAGTCCAGTCACTATTTGCCTGCCGAGGCTCCACCCTGCTGCCGTGGGCTCCACCCTAGTGTCGTGGGCTCTGCCCTTCTGCCATGGCCTCTGCCCTGTTGGCGGGGTCTCTCTGTTATGGTGGGTTGCCTCGGCAACGGTAGGCTGTGTCAGTAATGGGAGTGTACCTCAGTAGGGGCGTAATGCCTCGGTAATCGCAGACACCCCTTCCCCACCGAGCTGCACCGTCCTGGGTTCAGCTGTGCCTGCAGTGAAACTCTCAAACCCAAGCGTTTTGAATCACTGTTTTGTTTGTCCCTGTGTTGGTCGGACCCGCCGAGCCTGATCACCTGGCTCCCTGCCTCAAAGCTCTCTCTCTTTTTTTTTTTAAGTTGAATGGTGTTCAGTCACCTGCTGAAAGGGCACTGGGATCTGTGTGATTTCCCGTGCAGTGACCCACTGCGCCAGCTCAAACATCTTTTCCCAGGAATCTCCTAGTCTGGCTCACTGTCCAAGTCCCGTTTAGTCAGATGGATATGCTAATCTGCCCTCCCAAATCTCAGATTGCTGGTTTAACAGGGCACCCAGACCAGTGCGTTTTGTGTGGAGTGCCGCTGCGCTGTGGCACCGACCGAAACAGCTGCACGAGCCGAAACAGCTGCTCTGGTGTCCCATGTCTCTCCTACACCTGGGAATTTCCTCGTTCTGTGACAACAAAGATCTGTCTGGATATGCGGATTGCACTCACCTTCTGCATCTTCACTGAGGGCTGCAATCCTGATTTGCTCCTACCGTGCCATCTTCTTTCGCCATCTCTGAGACTCAGGTGACAGGCCTGCATAACTTGATTCTCTCTGTAGTCTCTGAATCAGGCAAAACCCACCTTCTTTACTTCTCAGTCATGGTCTTCCCAGCCTCCAGAATCTTGAGTCAAATACACTTCTCTTCTTCATTAACAGCAGTCTATGCTATTCTGGTATAGCAGCACAAATACATTTCCCAGGTTCCAGGATGTCCTGGCGTCTTATCTATACCTTACCAAAGACTTGCAGATCACAGGGCAATAGAGGTGGTGAGGGAGCTGCCAGGGGCTCCAGAGGTGGAAGATGGAGAACCTCTCATTCATTTTTCTTATACATCAGCTGTATTTTATAGTCTTTTATCCCTATCACCAGAAAAGAATGAAATAAAATCAGATCTAAATATTTTGCCTGATTAAATTCTAATTTTTTTACATGAATGTTTTCTGAAAAGCTTTTCATATTTCATGATTATTTTTATTTTATGATACTGGAACGAGATAGATTTCTCCCATACTGCCTAGCATATGTAGTATCTTGCTTATTTCAGTATTGCTGTCAGAATTAAATGAAATCCTGCTACTAGAATAGCTTTACAGTCCTACTTTCCTCTTTCTTCTTTCACCTTGTCCTCTTCTAGGTCTGTTTTTAATTGTTTTTCTCTTATATTCCCAACAATTTTTGGTTCTAAGAAGAAAATGTACCTTGAGCTGCAGGGCCTACCAGACTCCATTTTGTAAAGTAAAATTTTCTACCCAGTTTCTTTTGAGACAGGGTCTTGCTCTGTCACTGAGGCTGGAGTGTAGTGGTATGATAAGGACTCACTGCAGCCCTAACATTCTGGGCTCAGGTGATCCTCCCACCTCAGCCTCCCAAGTAGCTGGGACTACAGGTGTGCACTGCCATGTCCAGTTAGTTTTTGTATTTTTAGTAGAGACGGGGTTTCACCCTGTTGTCCACACTGGTCTTGAGCTCTTGAGCGCAAGCAGTTGCTGGCTTTGGCTTCCCACAGTGCTGGGATTACAGGTGTGACCCACTGTGCCTAGCCTTTAATTTGTTTTATATTCTTTATACAGTAGTTCCCTTATCTGCAGTTTTGCTTTCTGCTGTTTTAGTTACTGACTTGCGGTCTGAAAATATTAAATGGAAAATTCCAGAAATAAAGAATTCATGTTTTAAATTATACCCGTTTTGAGTAGCATGATGAAATGTTGTGCTGCCGAGCACTGTCCTGCTCTGTACCTCTGAGGACATGAATCATCCCTTTGTCCAACGTATTCATGCTGTAGACACTACCTGTCACTTAGTTATTAGATAAAAAAAAAGTGTATATTGGGTGTCTGGTACTATCCCAGATTTCAGGCAGCTACTGGGGGTCTTGGAACATATCCCCCATGAATAAGGGGGGACTACTGCATATGTATTGGCTCTCACACAATTTAGAAAGTTGAATTGTTACATTCAGTGTATATAAATTCATATTTTATTGCTGTATTAGTTTTTCAGTAGTGTAAATTGCTTCTTTTGATAAGAATATAATTAGTTCCGGGTGCAGTGGCTCACGCCTGTAATCACAGCACTTTGGGAGATTGAGGTGGGTGGATCACGAGGTCAAGAGATCGAGACCATCCTGACCAACATGGTGAAATCCCATCTCTACTAAAAATACAAAAATTAGCTGGGTGTGGTGGCGTGCATCTGTAACCCCACCTACTTGGGAAGCTGAGGCAGGAGAATCACTTGAACCCACTGCACGCCAGCCTGGGTGACAGAATGAGATTCCGTCTCAAAAAAAAAGAATATAATTAGTTAAGTCTCAACTTTTGTTTTTTTTTATGCAATAAGCTGCATTGTATATAATGAACTGTGAATGTTATATATATATTTTTGATTTGCTTATTGTCAAATCTAAAATCTGATTTTCTTGGCAGATATGTAGACTTGCGATAGGCATTTGGCATTTTATGTTTTGGGCAGTGTAACTTTAAATCTACATAAACTTCTCTGCCTTTTGCCTCTGCTGTGTTCATAGATTCCAGGAGGGCTTCGTGTATGGACCTCAAGCGTTGGAGGTAGCAGACTTTTCAGCAGAAGGTAAAGCAGAGTATTGCCTTCTGGTGTCATTGTGTGTGTGTGCTGGGGTGGGTATGTGACAGGAGAGAGCTTTTCGCAAGTGTAATCACTAAGTAACTTATAATGATGCATTAAATGATTCACTTCCATAAAATTTAAAACCAACATAATACTTGTACAATTTTATTCAGTATTACTAAAATTCATAAAAAATAGTAAAATTTAGATAGAACTAAAGACTAAATTTCACTTTCTTTGCCAGTAAGAAATAGTAGGAGTGAGTAAGAAAACAGAGCATTAGTATAATGTGTACTGTATAATTTTCTCAGACCTAGCTTCACTCAGATTTCTTCTTGGGAACTTGTCCAAATCATTATTCATATGCTGCTCCTTTTACTGAAAAATTTCTTCACAGTAGAGGGGCAGCCTAATCCATGACTCATGACTGGGAGATAGTTACTATAGGTTCCATGTGCTGGAAACGTTAGCTCGCAATATGCTAGTTTCCTGTTTCTTGAGAACTTACTTTTCTTTCTTTTTTTTTTGAGATGGGGTCTTGCTCTGATGCTAGGTTGGAGTGCAGCAGCACAATCTCAGTTCACTGCAACCTCTGCCTCCCGGGTTCAAGTGATTCTCCTGCCTCAGCCTCTCAAGTAGCTGGGACTACAGGCACATGCTACCATGCCAAGCTAATTTTTATATTTTTAGTAGAGACAGGGTTTCACCATATTGGCCGGGATGGTCTCAATCTCATGATCTCATTATCTGCCTGCAGTTAGTTGTTGTTTCAGTAAAGAAACAAACACATCCCACAGACTTGCAAAATATGTTTTTATAGAGACCTTTTTTTTTTTTTTTTAAGGGACAGGGTTTCCTCATGTTGCCCAGGCTGGTCTTGAGCCCCTGGGCTCAAGTGATCTGCCCACCTTAGCCTCCCAAAGGACTAGGATTATAGGTATCAGCCACTACACCGTGCTATGCAGACCTTCTTAATGAGTCTTTTTTTTTTTTTTTAAAGAGACGGGTTCTCCCTATGTTGTCCCAGCTGGAGTGCAGTGGCTATTCACAGGTGCAATCCCACTACTGATTAGCATAGGAGTTTTGACCTGCTCGGTTTCTGACCTGGGCCCGTTCATCCCTCCTTAGGCAATCTGGTGGTTCCCTGTTCCCAGGAGGTCACCATATTGATGCCAAACTTAGTGCGGACACCCGATTGGTATAGCACGCTACAGCCCAGAACTCCTGGGCTCAAGCTGTCCTCCAGTCTCAGCCTCCTGAGTAGCTGGGACTACAGGCACGTGCCACTGCACCCAGCATGAATCTTTTTTTTTTTGCTGGGGACAGTGACTCACTCTGTTGCCCATTCTTGAGTGCAGTGGTGCCATCACGACTCATTGCGGCTTTGACCTCCCAGGCCCAAGCAATCCTCCCACTTCAGCTTCCCAAGTAGCTGGGACCACAGGCTCATAGCACCACACTTGACTAATTTTTAAGTTATTTGTTCAGACAAGGTCTTGCTTTATTGCCCAGACTGGTCTGGAACTTGTGGCCTTAAACAACTCTCCTGCCTCAGCCTCCCGAAATGTTGGGATTACAAGTATGAGCCACTGTATCTGGTGAAATCACTTTATATGATGTGGCTAGAGATCAGAAATTCTGACATATGTACTTTACCTGGGTAATGCTTCTTAAAAAAAAAAAAGGAAACATTTTGCTACTTACATGCCAGATATTATAGCTGTTACTTTCTGTTAATGTAACCATTTATGAGCTTTCTTCACATGATACTTGAATAGAAGGTTTTTTTTTTTTTTTTAAGAAAGAGATCTATAGCAGCTAACAATGTACTTTTAGACATAAAGTTAGTAATGTGGCTAGGTTTTAGATAGATTCTGAATGGGAACTAGAGGAATGGTTTTTTAATGGGCTTCTGGAAATTATAGTTGTTAGATATCAAGTAAGTGTGATGTGGTTTGGCTCTGTGTCCACACCTATATCTCGTCTTGAATTGTACTCCCGTAATTCCCACGTGTTATGGGAGGGACTCAGTGGGAGATAATTTGAATCACGGGGGCAGTTTCCCCTGCACTGTTCTTGTGGTAGTAAGTAAATTTCATGAGCTCTGATGGTTTTATCAGGGGTTTCCGCTTTTGCATCCTTCTCATTTTCTCTTGCCACTGACATGTAAGAAGTGCCTTTCACCTTCCGTCATGATTCTGAGGCCTCCCCAGCCATGTGGAACTGTAAGTCCAATTAAACCTCTTTTTCCCCCCAGTCTCAGGTGTGTCTTTATCAGCAGTGTGAAAATGGACTAATGCAGCAAATTGGTACGAATAGAGTGGGTCACTGCTTAAAAGATACCTGAAAATGTGGAAGCGACTTTGGAACTCGATTATAGGCAGAGGTTGGAACAGTTTGAAGGGCTCAGAAGAAGACAGGAAAATGTGGGAATGTTTGGAACTTCCTAGAGACTTGTTGAATGGCTTTGCCCAAAATACTGATAGTGATATAAGGTCCAGTCTGAGGTGCTCTCGGTTGGAGATGAGGAACTTGTTGGGAACTGGAGCAAAGGTGACTCTTGTTATGTTTTAGCAAAGAGACTGGCAGCATTTTGCCCCTGTTCTAAAGATTTGTGGAACTTTGAACTTGAGAAAGATGATTTAGGTTATTTGGTGAAAGAAATTTCTAAGCAGCAAATCATTCAAGAGGTGACTTGGTTGTTGTTAAAGGCATTCAGTTTTATAAGGGAAGCAGAGCATGAAGCTTGGAAAATTTACAGCTTGACAATATTATAGAAAAGAAAAACCCAGAAAATGGGAGCCAGCTGTAGAAATTTGCATGAGTAACAAGGAGCGGAATGTTAATGCCCCAGATAATGGGGAAAATGCCTTCAGGGCATGTCAGAGGTCTTCAAGGCAGCCTCTCCCATCACAGGCCTGGAGGCCTAGGAGAAAATGGTTTTATGGGCTGGGCCAAGGTTCCCTGTGCTGTGTGAAGTCTAGGGACTTGGTGCCCTGCATCCCAGCCACTCCAGCTGTGACTAAAAGGGGCCAAGGTAGAGCTCTGTCTGTTGCTTCAGAGGGTGGAAGCCCCAACCTTTGTCAGGTTTCATGTGATGTTGAGCCTATGGGTACACAGAAGTCAAGAATTGAGGTTTGGGAACCTCTGCCTAGATTTCAGAAGATGTATGGAAATGCCTGGATGCCCAGGCAAAAGTTTTACTGCAGGGATAATGCCCTCATGGAGAACCTCTGCTAGGGCAGTGTGAAAGGGAAATGTGGGGTTGGAGCCCCCACACAGAGTCCCTACTGGGGCACCATCTAGTGGAGCTGTGAAAAGAGGGCCACTGACCTCCAGACCCCAGAATGGTAGATCCACTGACAGCTTGCACCATACTCCTGGAAAAGCCTCTGACACTCAATGCCAGCCTGTGAAAGCAGCCAGCAGGGCGGCTATACCCTGCAAAGCCACAGGGTTGGAGTTGCCCAAGACCATGGGAACCCACTTCTCACATCAGGGTGACCTGGATGTAAGATCTGGAGTCAAAGATCATTTTGGAGCTTAAATTTTGACTGCTTCACTGGATTTTGGACTTGCATGGTCCCTGTAACCCTTTTGTTTTGGCCAATTTCTCCCTTTTGGAATAGCTAGTATTTACCCAATACCTGTACCCTCATTGTATCTAGGAAGTAATTAGCTTGTTTTTAATTTTACAGGCTCATAGGCAGAAGGGATTTGCTTTGTCTTGGATGAGACTTTGGACTGTGGACTTTGGTGTTAATGTTGAAATGAGTTAAGACTTTGGAGGACTGTTAGGAGGGCATGATTGGTTTTGAAATGTGAGGACATGAGATCTGGAGGGTCTGGGGTAGAATGATATGGTTTAGCTCTGTGTCTCCACCCAAATGTCATCTTGAATTGTACTCCATAATTCCCATGTGTTGTGGGATGGAGCCAGTGGATAATTTCAATCATGGAGGCAGTTTCCCCCATACTGTTCTTGTAGTGAATAAGTCTCATGAGATCTGATGGTTTTATCAGGGGCTTCCGCTTTAGCATCCTTCTCAATTTCTCTTGCTTCCACCATGTAAGAAGTGCCTTTTGCTTTGTGCCATGATTCTAGGGCCTCCCAGCCATGTGGAACTGTAAGTCCTATTAAACCTCTTTTTCTTCCCAGTCTTGGGTATGTCTTTTATTAGCAGCATGAAAATGGACTAATACAAAGTGGCTGCATATTATATCTTATATTTAGGATTCTACACTTTATGTGGAGTTGGTTAGTAGGTATTTATGAAATCTCTACTGTGTGCCCAACACAGGAGCACGCCATTTTACAGTGAACCAAGTTTCACTATTCTTCCACTTCCTCCTATTCAGAGAAGCAATTTTTTTTAACTGGAAGAGATAGGTAAATTTCAGGCTGTTTATTGAGGTAAGCTACAATTTTACTTCCCAAACCATTTTGCCTTTATTTTACTTTTCTCAGTGGCTATTTTGAGGATATTTTCTCTTTACCAATAATAGATTAGAAGCAATTTAAAGTCTTTTTATACATTTGCAGGGTAGTTGGCAATTTTCTTTCTTTTTTATTGAGATGGAGTTTTGCTATTGTTTCCCAGGCTGGAGTGCAGTGGCACGATCTCTGCTCTTCACAACCTCCGCCTTTTGAGTTCAAGTGATTCTCGTGCTTCAGCCTCCCGAGTAGCTGGGATTACAGGCATGTGCCACTATGCCAGGCTAATTTTTGTATTATTAGTAGAGGTGGGGTTTCTCCATGTTTGTCAGGCTGGTCTCGAACTGCTAGTCTCAAGTGATCCGCCCACCTTGGCCTCCCAAAGTGCTAGGGTTATAGGAATAGGCCACCTCGCCTGGCTTAGTTGATCATATCCATCACTGTTTTATTATGCATTCTTATATTTGTTTAGCTAATCTGACTGTGGTGTATTTTGTTGCTAGTTGAGAATCTCAATAGATTATTCATATCAAGACATAGGAAGATTCCTCACCCAGTTCCCAACTCCACCTCAGTTTCTGTGAGAAAGATGAGATTAAATGGATGGTTATGAAAATATTTAAAAAAATAGTTGACTATTTTCTTGAGCAGTTTGAGGTTTACAGAAAACCTGGAGTAGAAAGTAGAGTGCCCATATGCCATACCTCCCCTCCCCAATTTTTCCTATTATCATCATTTTGAGACAGAGTCTTACTCTGTTACTCATGCTGGAGTGCAGTGGTACCATCTCAGCTCACTGCAACCCCCGCCTCCCAGGTTCAAGCAATTCTCTTGCCTCAGCCTTCTGAGTAGCTGAGACTACAGGCACATGCCACCATGGCAGGCTAATTTTTTTGTATTTTTAGTAGAGATGGGGTTTCATCCCTCCTGTCTCATCCTGTGACTTAGAATCCCTTAACCATCTGAAGAAAAAAAAAAAAGAGATGGGGTTTCATCTTGTTGGCCAGGCTGGTCTCAAACTTGTGATCTCAGGTGATCCACCTGTCTCAGCCTCCCAAAGTGCTGGGATTACAGGCTTAAGCCACCATGCCCAGCCTACATTAGGGTTTACTTATTATACATTAAGTACATTCTATGGGTTTTGATAAATAATGATATGAATTTCACCATCACAATATCATACAGAATAGCTCACTACCCTAAACATCCCCTCTGCTGCACCTTCTTACACCTGGTTCCCTCCCTGCAAGCTCTTGACAACAACTGATCTTTTTCTGTTTCCACAGTTTTGCCTTTTCCAAAATGGCCTATGGTTGAGTATATAGCTTTTTCAGGTTGGCTTCTTGTATTTAGTAATATGCATTTAAGTAGTATTTAAGATTCCTCCACGTCTTTCCATGAGTTGATAGCTCATTTCATTTTAGTGCTGAATAATATTCTATTTCTGGACGTACCAAGTTTATCCATTCACCTACTGAAGGATATCTTGGTTACTTTACTCCCAAATTAAGAAAACAATGAATTGTGTTTTAGGATTGCATTTAGAAGGCATTGTAAATCCAAGATCATCTAGGTTTTCTTCTTCTTTTTTTTTTTTATTTGGTGGGGGAGGAAGGGAGGAAGGCAGGAAGGGAGGGAAGGAGGAAGGGAGGGAGGTAGGAAAGGAGGAAGGGAGGGAGGGAGGGAGGGAAGGGAAGGAAGGAAATCAAGCAATGAGAGAGCTATTGCCAACCTGGATCTAGAGGTTTACAAGTAGATTTCTTTCTTTTTTTGAGAGAGGGAAAGAAAGAAAAAAAAATGAGTAAAGGAGAGGAAGAAAGAGGAAGAGAGAGAGGGAGGGTGAATGAAAATATTGCTTTATTCTGAAAAAAAAATGGGTATTAATAATGACCAATCAATGTTTCATTTAAACCTATGAGTAGATGTGATGTGGTATTGACAAGAATGTATATCCTGTGTATTTGAAGTAGAGAGCTCCATACATATCCATCAAGTTTACTTGTTCCTGATCTGAGCTTGAGTCCCCGACATCCCTATCAATTTTCTGTTTCATTGAATCTAAGTCTCTATGTATCTGGGTGTTAGGATCGTTAGCTCTTGTTGTTGCATTGATCCTTTTACCACTGTATCTATGTTGCTTTAAAATCTATCCTACCCTATACGAGAGTTGCATCTCCTGCCTTTTATTTATTTATTTTTGCTCTCCCTATGGTTGGCAAATCCCTCTCCATCCTCCCGTCTTGAGTCCCTGTGTATCCTTGCACGTGAAACGGGTCTGGATGCAACATGACATTGGGTCTTGGCTGTGTCTTTTGAATGGGGGATTTAGTCGATTTAAATTTAGAGTTATTGCCATTTGTTGTTAACTGGCTGTCTTATCCATTCATTGATGTAAATTCTTCCTTATGTTGGTGCTCTTTACTTTTTGGTATATCTTTAGAAAGGCTAATACTGGTTGTTCCTTTCCATGTGCAGTGCCCCCTCCAGAAGCTCCTGCAAAGCAGGCCTGGTGGTAAATATAATCTCTGAGTTCTTGTCTGTTCACAAAAGACCCCATCTTTCCTTCAGTCATGAAGCCCAGTTTGGCTGGACATGAAATTCTGGGCTGAAAACTCTGTTTTCCGAGGATGCTGAACATTGGCCCCCACTCTCCTCTGGCCTGCAGAGTTTCCGCTGAGGGATCTGCTGTAAGTCTGATAGGCTTGCCTTTGTGGGTAATCCGACCTCTCTCTCTGGCTGCCCCCAGCATCCTCTCCCTCGTCTCAACCCCGGCGAACCTAAAGATCATGCGCCCTGGGGTTGCTCCTCTCGAGGAACATCCCTGTGGTGTTCTCTGCACCCCCTGGGGTTGCATACTGACCTGCCTTGCCAGTTTAGGAAAACCCTCCTGAACGATATCCTGAAGGGCGCCTTCCAGCCTGGACTCACTCTCTCCGCGCATTCAGGCACACCCATCCAATGCAAATTTGGTCCCTTCACATAGTCCCACACTTCCCGGAGACCCTGCTCACTCCCCCTTGTTCTCCTTTCTCCAATCTTGTCTTCCCGCCCTACTTCACTAAGTTGGACCTCGACCTCTGATATCCCCCCTTCTGCCTGAACAATTCGAGTGTTTAAACCCGTGCATACTTCTCGAAGTTCCCGTATTGTATTCTTCATTTCCATTAATTCACCCATATTCCTCTCCAAGTTGTCCACTCTCATTCGCATTTCATCAAACCCTTTTTCAAAGTTTTTTTCAAAGTTCTTAGTTTCTCTACGTTGGGCTACAACATGTTCTTTGAACTCACGGAAGTTTTTTATTATCCATAACCTGAAGTTTGATTCTGTTATTGGGATGCGCTCTTCTTCCATCAAGTCTTGTTCCATTGTTGATGAGGAATTGTGATCATCTTTAGAGGGAGAGGGGTTCTGATTTTGAGTATTCTCAGCCTTTTTACGCTGGTTTCTTCCCATCATTGTAAATTTATCCTCCTGTCGTCTTTGAAATTACCAGCTTTCAGTAGGTCTCTTGAGTGGATGTCCAAGATGTTAGTTCCCAGGGCCAGGAACAGCGGCGTTAAGACTGATGGTGTTTTTCTGCCCAGGCTTCTCCTGTCTGGCTT
>JAPYYA010002505.1:0-13920 GCA_028533165.1 Leontopithecus rosalia
TAGCACTCAATAATTGCTAATTAGTATTACAATGATTCAAATTGTTCACTCTCTCTGGAGGTACCTACTGCTCCATTAAAATATTTTATTTAAATAAACTCTTAGTTTTATAATAGTTTTAAATTTACAAAAAAGTCACAAATATAGTGCAGAGAGTTCCCAAATACCCCTCACCCAGTTTTTCCCATTGTTAACATCTTACGTTACCATTGCACATTGGTTACAACTAAGGAACACAGTGGAACGGTGCTTTACTCCACGTTTTATTTAGACTTTACTAGTTTTGATTTCATGCCCTTGTTCTGCTCTAGGATCCCATCCACGCTGCCATCTTACATTCAACTGACAAGTTTCTCTGGTCTGTGAAACTTGCTCAGTTTTTCCTTGTTTTTGATGATGTTTGTGGCTTGAAGAGTGCCAGTTAGGTATTTTGTAGAATGCCCCTCAATCTGAATTTGGGTTTGTCTGATGTTTTGCTCATGGTTGGACTAGGCAGGGTTACATTTTAAGTCTGGAAGAGGAGCTATCAGGATGGAATGTGTTAGTCAGCTCTTCACTTCCAGATGAGTCAGGAAGAAAGGCAAGCGTTTGTTGAATTTCACCCCCAGGGTAAAAACATAGAGAGGTCATCTAGTTAATTTTCCAAGGATAAAAATAAAAATAGCTACCACATATTGAACTCCTATTGTGTTATGTGTATGGTTGATATATCTATATAGAGAGATAGAGATACCTATGTTTGTTTTTGTATTTATGTCTACATCATTTCTAACTCTGTATATGTAAATGAAAATGTATATCTACATTTATATATACATAAATGTGTATATATAATATACATGTATACATATATAATAATTCTAAGTCCTAAATAACAACTCATCCTGGTAAATCCTATCTTCTTCATCTTACCATCTTCTAGAAAAAAAAAATGAGTATATTAGTATATTCTCCCATAACTAAAAAGAAATACCCAAGACTGCATAATTTATAAAGGAAAGCAGTTTAATTAACTCACAGTTCTTTTTTTAAAAATTTTATTTTTTGAGACGGAGTTTCGCTCTTGTTATCCAGACTGGAGTGCAATGGTGTGATCTCGGCTCACCACAACCTCCACCTCCTGGATTCAGGCAATTCTCCTGCCTCAGCCTCCTGAGTAGCTGGGATTACAGGCACGCACCACCATGCCCAGCTAATTTTTTGTATTTTTAGTAGAGACAGGGTTTCACCATGTTGACCAGGATGGTCTCGATCTCTTGACCTCATGATCCACCCGCCTCTGCCTCCCAAAGTGCTCGGATTACAGGCTTGAGCCACCTCGCCTGGCCTAACTCACAGTTCTACATGGCAGGGGAGGCCTCAGGAAACTTACAATCAGGGAGGAACATAAGGGGGAAGGAAACAAGGACCTTCTTCACATGGCAGCAAGAGAGAGAGATCTCCGGAGAAGTCACCATTAGCTCTCATGAGAACTCACTCATTATTGGCTGGCCCGGTGGCTCACGTCTATAATTCCAGCACTTTGGGAGGCCGAGGCAGGTGAATCATGAGGTCAATAGATTGAGGCCTTCTTGGCCAACGTGGTGAAACCCCGTCTCTACTAAAAGTACAAAAAAATTAGCCGGGTGTGGTGGTGCCTGCCTGTAGTCCCACCGAAAAACGGAAGTTGCAGGGGGCCTGGATCACACCACTGCACTCCAGCCTGGTGATAGAGCAAGACTGTCTCAAAAACAAACAAAAACACACACACACAAAAAAAAAACCCAAAAAACTCACTCATTATCCATTATCATGAGAACAGCATGGAGGAGACTGCCCCCATGATCCAATCACCTGTCATCATGTTTCTCCCTCAACACCTGGGGATTGCAATTCAAGATGAGGTTTGGGTGAGATCAAAGCCTAACCAGATTATTCCGCCCCCGGTCCATCTGAAATCTCATGTCCCTTTCACATTTCAAAACCAGTCATGCCTTCCCAACAACCTTCTAAAGTCTTAATTCATTCCTGCATTAACCCAATACTTGAAGTCCAAAGTTGCATCTGAGACAAATACCTTCTGCCTAAGAACCTGTAAAATCAGAAGCAAGTTAGTTACTTCCAAGATAAAATGTAGGTACAAGCACTGGATAAATGCCCCCATTCCAAAGGGAAAAACGGGCCCAAACAAAGAAAGAGGCCCCATGGAAGTCTGAAATCCAGCAGGGCAGTCATTAAATCATAAAGTTCTGAAATAACCTCCTTTTACTCCATGCCTCACATTCAGATCATGCTGATGCAAGAGGTGGGATCCCACAGCCTTAGGCAGCTCCACCCCTGTGACTTTGCAGGGTTCATCCCCAACCCCAATGCCTGCCCTAACTGCTTTCACAGGCTGGTGTTGAGTGTCTGCAGCTTTGCCAGGTGCATGGTGCAAGCTGTCAGTCAGTCTATCATCGTGGGGTCTGGAGAAGGGTAGCCCTCTTCTCAAAGCTCCACTAGGTAGTGCCCCAGTGGGGACTCTGTGTGGGGGCTCCAACACTACATTTCCTTTCCACACTGCCCTAGCAGAGGTTCTCCATGAAGGCTCTGCCCCTGCAGCACACCTCTGCCTTGACATTCAGGCATTTCCATACATCCTCTGAAATCTAGGCAAAGGTTCCCAAACTTCAGTTCTTCTGTACACCTGCAGGACCACATGGAAGCTGCTAAGGCTTGGGGCTCTCACTCTCTGAAGCAATGACCTAAGCTATAACTTCCCTTTTAGCCAAGGCTGGAGCAACTGGGATGTAGAGAATCCAGTTCTGAGGCTGCACACAGCAGGGGGCCCTGGAACCACCCCATGAAACAATTTTTCCCTCCTAGATCTTTGGAGCTGTGATGGAAGGGGCTGCCGTGAAGGTCTCTGACATGCCCTGGAGATGTTTTCTCCATCGTCTTGGTGATTAACATTCAGCTCCTTATTACTTATGCAAATGTCTGCAGCTGGATTGAATTTCTCCCCTGCCCCCCGTGGGTTTTCTATCAAATAATCAGGCTGTAAATTTCCCAAACTTTTGTGCTCTGCTTTCCTTTTAAACCTAAGTTCCAATTTCAGATCATCTCTCTCACGTTCAAAGTTCCACAGATCTCTAGGGCAGTGGCAAAATGCTGCCAGTTCTCTTTCTAAAGCACAGCAAGAGTGACCTTTGCTCCAGTTCTTAAGAAGTTCCTCATCTCCATCTGAGACCACCTCAGCCTGGGCTTCATTGTCCATATCACTATAAGCATTTTGGTCAAAACCATTCAACAAGGCTCTAGGAAGTTCCAAACCTTTCCCATATCTTCCTATCTTCTGAGTCCTTCAAACTGTTCCAACCTCTGCCCATTACCCAGTTCCAAAGTTGCTTCCGCATTTTTGGGTGCCCCACTTTTCAGCAGTGCTCCACTCTCTGCGGTACCAATTTACTGTATTAGACCGTTCTCACACTGCTATAAAGAAATACCGAAGCCTGGGCAATTTATAAAGGAAAGAAGTTTAATTGACCCACAGTTCCACATGGCCGAAAACTTGCAGAAAAACTTAGAATCATGGCAGAAGGAAAGCAAGGACCTCTTCACATGGTGGCAGGAGAGAGAAGGGTGAGTAAAGGAAGAACTTGCCAAACCCTTATAAAACTACCAGATCTCATGAGAACTCACCCACTCTCAAGAGAACAGCATGGGTGAAACTGCCCCTATGATCCAGTCACCTTCCACCAGGTTCCTCAACACCTGGGGATTACAATTACAGATGAGATCTGGGTGAGGACACAAAACCTAATCATATAAATGAGGCTCACAAGTTTTAAGTGATGTCACTGAGGCAGCCCCACTAACAGGTGCCTGAGTTGAGATTCAAACCCTCTGCAGCTGGCATCAGAGCCAGAGCGCCTTGAACTGCACTGCACTGCCCCCTACTGGCTCCATCTTCTCATCATTGCTGATTAAGGATCACAGTGGTAAGAACTCCATAAGATGTATTTGTACTTTTCATAAGTTTTTAGTTTTCTCTCCTGTTTTCTCTTTGGTGATCAGTGGTAAGACTCCTAAAACAACAACAAAAAAGAGACTATGAGGTGCTTTTAGAGGCAGTCTGGAGGGAGAGGGCAACCAGACCTTACCATAGCAATTCCCTTGGGGAAAGAGTGGGACACTGAAGCTTTAAGGGTGGAGGGAAAGTAGCTTAGTCCCTGCAGACAAATGGGCACCAAACCTGGGACTGAAAAGGGACCTGGGAGCATTATTATTTCTTAGCCACTTACCAAGGTGCTTTTGGAATACATCTGTTCATAAGTGTTTGATTACAAAATAATACTGATAATAACAGTGAAAATAATTTTTCCCCACTGAATCTATATTCATTCTGTTCTCTTTCCTTGCTCGTTTATTTCCTCTGGGCTTGCTCCTAGTTTAGATACTCTCTTTACTGACAGTCTCTGCTCATCTCAGGGTGGATGGAGTTCTGGGCATGACCGTAACATTCATGATTATCCACTTTTTGATTGGCTTGCATAAAATTTACTCACAGTCTTCCGAAGTTTGCTGCAATCTGATGCCCTGATGACTCCCTTATTAGGTTCTGCTTTGGACAGAATTACTCAGCCAAATTGGAATTCATGGTTGTTATGGACCATTTCCAAGACATCAGTCAAAAGCAAGTCAAGAGCTGCTTCTTGCCTGCTCCTGCCTGTTAGATTTTTGATCAAGATTCACATCCCATGCCATACCCATTAATGCGAAGTTGTTGCTTTATTTATGACCTTTGCTTGATAAGTTGCGGTCTATTTCTGTTGTCAAATTTTCACAAACTCATATAAAATTCTCACTCTCACCTTGCCCGGGGCGGGGTGGGGGGGCGGAACTGCGTGTCTGTGTTACTTTATTTAGCAGATGCCTGTACCAATTACAATTCCATTGGCTTTTCCTTCCCCCTTGGTGGAGGGTGGAGGAGAGTGAGTAAAACCAGGACTTTGTGTTTATTTTTAACCAAAGCCTCCTTAAAGCTTAAAAGATATCATCTCCTTTCTCAGGAAGCTGGCAGCTGTCTGGCCCAGGGACACAATTACAGCTTTGTCATTAAGACTAGAAGCCCAGGATTGATACCTCTTTCTCCTCTATTCAGCTTATGCTGATGCAAACTCATTTACTAGATCAGCATGGAGGAGAGCGTAACCTCTTTTGAGTACTGAGAAGCGAGGGTTCAGGAACGTACTCATGTCAATAGGAAATCACTCTGCATTGCTTTCCCCAGAAGTTCCCGGATTTTTATCTTGCTTGTCACCTGCAGAAGAATTCTGACCTCTACAGACGCCTAGTTGCGTGGATGTCAGTTAACGTGGTTTGTGTCAGGGCAATGAGGAGGAGGTTCTCCAGGGCGGAAACAACACCCGGATCTATTGCCCTAAATCCTAGGTCAGAACCATCCCTTGCTGGCTGTGTGGTCAAGTTACATTATATCTTGTAACTTCCATTTTCTCACCTATAAACTGGGAGTTAGAATATTCAATTCCCAGTGAAAAGTACTCAGCATACTGCTTGCAGCATGTCCATTGCTATATTAAGATGATTTAAGAAATAACAAAAAATGATAAACCTTCTGACTATGCTGATGCACAGACATCTGGGGAACAGGCTTGGACTCTGGAATTAGACCTGGTTCAAGATCTGATTCTACCACTGATTAGCTTTATGATCTTAAACAAACTGCAAAAATGTGGAGACTCAGCATCCTTATTTGTAAAAAAGGAAGAATTATGCTGAATACACAGCATATGCAGAAAAACTAGTAATGGTTTCCCCTTTGTTTGACCTAGACCCTGACCTTGACTAGCCCTTATACAGGTCATTTAACATGGCTGATGTTTGACCTTCTGAGAAGGTATTCATGTGGCTTGGTATTCTTAAGATAACCAGGCACCTGGAGATAGTTTTTCCTTTTCTAAATTGCTTGTGTGTGTGTGACACATATATACAAACAAATACATCCTTTATGTATGTGTGTATGCATATGTTTGTATGTGTGTATGCATATGTTTGTATGTGTGTATGCATATGTTTGTATGTGCTTTCCCTTTTTCTTCTAAAACTTTTTTCCCTTTTCTTCTTTCCATCTGTGATCCACTGTTGGCCATGTCACAGGTCTTCTGTGGACCTCAGGGTCATCTCTACCGTTTGGACTGTGAAGCCTCCCTCCAATGCATTGAATAGGTGGGCTGAGTTTGGGATGTGGTTCCCTCCCCTGCCCCTCCAAAGACCCCACACACTATGGAGATTCTGAAATCCCCACTTGCATCATTACCAAAGGGATGAAAATGCAATCTTTGCGATGCTGGAGCAAGGATGTGAGAGAAAAACTCAACTTCCGCTAATGTCTTGTTCTCTGAAAACCTCCTTCCATGCAGTTACCTGCTCCCATCTCCCAGCTCTGTATGAACCTGGCTCAGTCTTGTCACCACGATGCCCTCGGTTACAATCAGGGGATAATATGGCTTCTTACTCCATATGAGGGTGCTGGGCAGTACCAAATGTGATGTTATATACGAGGGGCTTTCAGAGTCTGTCATGTGTAATGTGTGGAGCGAGTGGTGACTCCTTCCCCCTTTCTTTATTGTTCCTGGCTTCCCAAGGACCTAAGGAGTGAAAACAAAGCAGTTTTGTTGCATGGCTGTTCTGCACTAAGCACTTTCTCCCGACAGGGCCTCTCATAGCAGCCGTGTGAGGCAGGCATTGCTCTCCCGAGGTTATAGATGAAGAAACTGAAGCTCTGCTGGGCGACCTGCCCGAGATCACACGGTTCACACAGTTACTACGTGGCAGAGTTGAGGTCTCCATTAGGGATTCCGAGCATGGGGCCTGTAGCACGCAAGCTGTTTAAGAGCACTTAAAGACGTGGGACCTGAGAAACAATGAATGACTAGCTCGAAAATAGCAAAAGAGCACTGTCCAATCAAAAGCAATATTCATTTAGTTAAATGTTTATGTCAAATGACATTAGGTCCACTTGCCCATGGCAACTTTACTCGTCTTTTTTTCTTTTTTTTTTTTTCATTTTTAACGCTGCTTTATCTCGAAATGCATGAGTGTTTTATTCCTGTTATTACAAATGCCCTTTTTTAAAAAAATTTTTATTGCATTTTAGGTTTTGGGGTACATGTGCAGAACATGCAAGATAGTTGCATAGGTACACACGTGGCAGTGTGTTTTGCTGCCTTCTATGGATGAATCTGGAGAACATCATTCTCAGCAAAGTGACACAAGAACAGAGAAGGAAACACCGTATATACTCACTCATAGGCGGGTGATGAACAATGAGAACACATGGACACAGGGAAGGGAGTACTACACACTGAGGTCGTCTTTTTTTCTTATCCGTTTACGTCAGATGCCTGTTCATCAGGACACATGCTATGCTAATTAAGTGCCCCGTGTGCTTCCGCTGCGAGGGACTGTGATTGTCAATGGGACTCACCGGATTTCTGCTTCCTACTCACAAGAGGTTGTGGGCCTCTGGCTCCCCCTGTCGGGAGACTTAGTTGCTCCTCTCTGTGTTCCATGCCGCTCCACGTTGCAAACAAACCCAAGGACTCCTGCCTAATTTGCCCACGGGTGATGACCTCCCTGCTTTCCTGGCTAGTTTTATTGGCAGAAATGTGCAACTTATTTCCCAGCCTGGGCACCGCCATCTGTCATGGTGTCTTGTACCCCAGCAGGGGACCGAATAGCTGGCTGGCTCGCAGCAAAAATTAGGTAAATAGAGAGCCCTGAGTGACCGAGCTGGAACATTTCTGCGCACAGGGAGCCGCACGGAGGATAGGAGCTCTTCAAATACTTGTGGGGCCCGTGGACACGTGATGGTTGCACTGTCTTTACTCACTGAGTGTGTTCTTCCCCCTTATCGTTCTAACCATGTCTACATCCCTTTCTAGAGACTTCCGTGTCACCACACTAAAATACACCGTAGCCTCCCTGCAGGAGAACCTGTGGAATTCCTTGGTGTGATCTTCAGTCTTCCATTATCCATGGACCCCACGGCAGGCAGACACATCTATCATAAGCTTCGGCATTAAGAAGATCCATGCCCCATTATACCTTCCTACCTAGTTCCTGTGTGACTTCAGGCAATTTTACATCTCTGGGTCTCAGTTTGTCTCCAGAATGAGGATAAAGGAACCAATTGCCAGGGCTAGTGAGATAATTTATTCACCCATAAGACATATTTTGAATGGCTGCCATGTAGGAGTTAGTGTTTCTATTCTGCCCATGAGGAAATTAAGCCTTCTTTAGATGTTCTGCCTGGGACACGTGGCTAGTGAGTGATGGAATCTATCCAGGCTGATTTATCCATTAGCTTTTTACTCAGTACTGGGTGGGGACTCAACAGGACAATGGGACGTGGCTTTTGCCCTGACAGAATCTATAGACTAAAGAGGGGCAGCCTCTGTACAAATAACCTGATTAAAACCTCTAATGTATGTAAGGAACCTGGTTCCATCCTGATTCAAAGTGGGTATTGTAACTTTCTGTCGCCTTCCTCTACTCTGCCTGGATGTCACACTGTGCTTTTCCTTAATCTTTTGTGCTCTCGAATTTTGCTTATGCTATTATTCCTTCACCTTCAGAGTCCCTCTGCCTATTGCGGTCCGATTCATCCTTCAAGGCCTATTCAAATGTACCTCTGTGAAGTTGTTCCTAAATTGCCTGCTCAGGATGATGCCATCTGGAACGTTCTGTCACATAGTTAAAAGAGCATGAGCTTTGGACTCAGATGGGCCAGATGAGATCTCAGCTCTACCAGTCGGTGTAATGTTAGGCTTCTTGCTTGGCTTCTCTGGGCCCCAGTTCCTTTTCATAAAATAGGAATAACAGTGGTGGCCTCACAGGGTTTTTGTGAATAATAAATAAAATAAAGCTTATTATGTGCCTGGCATATGGAGGGTGTACATAAATGACTTATTCATCGTTTTTCCTTCCTCCCTCCCTCTCTCCCCCCACCCCCTTACCTCCCTCCTTCCACCCCCCCTTTTTCTTTCCTTCCCTCCTTCCCTCCACCCCTCCCTTTTTCTTTCCTTCCCTCCCTCCCTCCCTCCCTCTCTCCATCCTTCCTTCCTTTCTTATAGCTCACTGCACCCTCAAACTCCTGGGCTCAAGCGATCCTCCCACCTCAGCCTCCTGAGTAGCTGGGACTGCAGGTGAACACACCATGTCCAGCTAATTTATTTTTACTTTTTTTTGGTAGAGATGGAGTCTTGCCATGTTGTCCTTGCTGGTCTCAAAGTCCTGGTAGTAAGAAATCCTCCCATCTCAGCCTCCCTAAGTGTTGGGATTCTAGGCATAAGCCACCACACCTGGTCCCTTTTCTTCAACATATGTTTATTTTAGTCTTCTTTGATTTAGAATGACATCACATTCCATTTCTACTTCTAACTAGGGTCAGGGTGATCAACCATCAATATGCCATGAACTGTGAAGGTCAGCGGGCTTCCTTGTTAGCATGTAAAGCTACTCTCTCTCTCTTTTTTTTCTATAACAGGAGGGTAGAACAAGATGACAATTGAGCCTGGGACTTAATTATAAGAAAAACAGAGGCCCAGGGAAGATTGTCTTCTCAGTCCAGGCAAGGCTGTCTTACCGAGGCCAGGCCTGGTTGAGAAAGAGTGAGATGCCAAGACTGGAATAGAGAAGCATTAAGGATATAACGCACATCCTCCTTATGAAAAGTCTGATTCTAAAGAGGACGGATGAGCAAAAAGTGGCATGCATGTTCGAGGCTATGTGGAGACACATGCACCCTGGAGGTTGGGATTACCCCAGCTAAGCTTTCAGGGATTCCTCCAGCAGGGAACTCTTTAGGAACTTAATGATCTGGTGTATGAAGGACATCCTCTACTAAATAAAGGTTAAACTGTTGCATTTTGTCCTTCCCACTACTAGGGAGCAAGCACAATGCCTGTTAGGCCTTTCTTGTGGCTTCTGGAGGCAGAGTGCTTCACTCCTGGGAATACTAGGAGCGCTATTTTAGTGAAACCCTGTCGATCTCGTGTGAGCCTCAGCATTTACAACTGAAGAGCCATGGCACAACCAGGCAGACGGAATGGCATGGCCAAGAGATGCTGGCGAGGAGGTCACTGTCATTCCAGTACTGGCACAGTGAACACAGGGATGGAGTAGGGTGGTTGGGACGGAGGCCACAAATGGGCTCCCACTTCAACATCAAGGTTGATCCAGCCCTTGTCATGGCTGAATGCTCACTCCATCAGCAATAGAGATCAGTGCTGACCATTTGATACGGCACCACTTTTAGAGGAGATCAACCAGCAACTCTGTGGCCTGCTGATACATTGGATGGACTCCTTTCACTTTGGGAAGGGCTGTGATTCACTTGGACCGGAATTGATACTTGTCTAGGTTTGCCTCTCCTGCCTGCATGACCTCAGCTAGCACTGCCATCTGAGAGCTTGCAGAGTGGTCTATGTATTGTTATGAGAACCCTGTAGGGAACCCACTGTATGGAAATGGAAGTGTAGCAGTGGTAGCATGACCATGGGATGTGGTACACTGCCCCAAATTTGCCCATCAGTTGGAGTGCTGACATGACCTTTTCACATAACCACTGATGAAATGGCTTGGGGATGATATACGAAGATGGGACATAACCCTTCAGCATGTACTGCATACCCTAAACCATAGATCACTGTACATGTTGCATCCCCAGTGAGTTGAATGCATGGGTCTGAGAACTAAAGGGTGAAAATAGAAATGACCCACCTTAACATCATACCCAGTTATCCACTTGGTGGTTTTGTGTCTCCCATTCCCATAACTCTGCAGTATGTAGGTTTAATGGTTGTCAAAGAGCAGGAGAACTTCCACCAAGGCACAGAGAAAAAGTCCCATTCAATTTTAAGCTTTGGCTGTCACTCGGTCATTTCAGGCTCCTCATACCAGGAAACTGACAGACAGGTAAAGACATAAGCAGGTTCTGTAGTTTCTGTAGTTAAACATTATTCTATATGTGTCTGTGAGGATGTTTCTGGACAAGACTAGCATCTGAATTGGTAGACTCTGTAAAACAGATTGCCCTCCTTGATTTAGATGGTCATCACTCAATCAACTGAAGACCTTAGTAGAAGAAAAAGGCTGAGTAAGAAGGAGCTCTGCCTGCCTGTCGGCGAGGTCAGACCGGAAAATAGGCCTTTTCCTGTCTTTGGACTTGGACTCAAACATCAGCTCTTCTTAGGTCTAGAGCTTGATGGCTTTCAGACTGGGACTGCACAGTGCTGTTCCTGGATCTCCAGCCAATTGCAGATCTTGAGACTTCTTAGCCACCATAATTATGTGAGCTAGTTCCTTATAATAAATCTCTCATTCTCTGTCTCTGTCTCTCTCTCTCTCTGTATGCACACACATAGAGGCATACACACACACCCCCTTGTGTAAGTATATACATGTATACCTACATAAAAAATATATACATATGCTTTTAACAACAGATCTATAACTGTATCTATGTCTATAACTTACTGGTTTTGTTTCCCTGGAGAACCCTGACAAATAGCAATTTGATGTTGTGGATTGAATGTTATTGTCACCCCAAAATTCAAATGTTGAAGCCCTAAACCCAATGTGATGATATTTGGTGATGGGGCCTTTGAGAGTTCACAAGAAGAGACACTGAGAGGTTTCTTGAGTGCTCTCTCTCTCTCTCTCTTTCTCTGTCTATATGTACACAAATAAGAGGCAATGTGAAACACAATGAGATGGTAGCCAAACAAAAGCCAAGAGAAGAGGCCTCAGAATAAAACCTACCTTGCTAGCTCCTTGATGTTGGAATTCTCACCCTCTGGAAATGAAAGAAACAAATTTCTGTCATTTAAGCCACCCAATCTGTAATATTTTATTATAGCAGCCTGAGCATAGTGACACATTTCTTATTTTAAGTTTCTCCAGAAAAGAGAATTACCAGAACCATGCAGAATCTGTTTCCAGAACTTATTATATTAAGCACCTGTATCTGATCAGAGCAAGGGTGGAATGTAGTGGATACTGTGGTGTGCTGCCCAGGGCCTTGTTCAAGACTGAGACCTTCAACCCCCAGCTGCCCAGAATGTTGAAAGAGCTCAGCTGAGCCTCTCTCCAAAAATTGCCCTCAGCAGAAGTTCATGTTCTCACTTAAGTTCATATCCCTTCCCCAGGGGCATCCTGCATCCAATGACAGGTAAGTACAGGGGTGTAAAGACCCGTTCTCATTGCCCTGAGACAGGACTGCTCTGAAGGGCCATCCCAGCACCAGAGCTCCCTGTGGGAAGGGTTATACCTCTGTCCTAACTGTGTCCCAGCTCAGCTTCTCCCTCAGAAGCATCCTATCTCCTTGGTCCCCCACAGTTGATCCCAGGGGCACCCTCCAGTATGCTGTATGCATATAGCCTTCCCAGAGTTTGTTTAGTGAGACACCAAGCTTACAATACAAACATTACAAATATTTTATTATGTTTTCTTTATATGAAATTTATAGATAATATACCTATCTCAACACACACACAACTTTCATATATATATTTCATATTATATATATATGTAATTTGCACTTTAGGTTCTGGGGTACATGTGCAGAACATGCAGGATTGTTGCATAGGTACACAAATGGCAAGGTGGTTTGCTGCCTCCTTTCCCTGTCACCTTTATCTGGCATTTCTCCCCAACCAAAAAACTTTTAAAAATGTTCCCTAACTATAACAAAGAAATAAAAGTAAAGCCATATTTAATAAAATCATAATGCATTTAATATTTAATAAAAAAGTAATGTCTCAGGTGTAGCTATTTCAGAAGATGAGAAGCTCAAGCCATAAAATCACCATGAGTTTGCAGGAACTGTGATTCAGAGTTATTGTTTTGCTAACGCCCTGTGAACACTGCCAGCAGTCCTGCTATTGGGGATATTTTGTGAATTAGCTATCAACTCTTGGAAAGTTCTGAACAAACTAATATTATACGATAGTCTCTTGATTTCCATGGTAATTGTACTCCTGGATAGTTTAGTGTAAAAGTAGGGCAAAAGTAACTACGTTTTTACACAAAACCAAGAGGGGTTTTCAGCTAATTATAAACTTTTTCCTTGTGCAGGATTGTCTGCCGGGATGTTTGGAGGTGTGAGAGTCATGGGGTGATTCTTGCTGTGGAGCCAATGTGAGCCCTGCAGGGCATCTAGCACACCAAGTCCCTGTCTACAAGTGTCCCCATCGTTGAGACAACAAGAACCACTCTGATACAGTTCCCCTATGTCTTCCATATGCTCTGCTGCAGAGGAAGGCCAGTAGGGAAAAGAAAAGGAAGTATATTTTGAGTAGTAGCCCCCAAACTGCAGACTTCTACTACAGCCTTATGATGGTCAGTGACAGGTCCTACACTTGAACCCAGGCCTGTGGGATCCAGCCCTAGTGCTTCTCCTACCATGCCATTCACCTAATCGGACTTCCTTAGGGAAGGGCAGAGTCAGGGAGTGGCATGCAAATGTGGTGCTTTTTAGAGAGAACCCTTCCCATTGAGCTTCAGGGGTCACGCCAAGGCCATTTGAAAGGCTGCCACACGATCTCTGCTAAATTAATAGCTTCTATTTTGAGCATCATGACTGAGGGGCTTTGGTATCAGCCTGCTTTTTTTTTTTTTTCCTCTCTCTCTCTCTCTCCTTTTAAAGACAGGCAGCCAGGGTGGTCAAGTTTAACTTTTATGGTTTGATAGCCTAGTAATTGGTAATTAGTTGACAAAGGTTGTGTTTTTTTAAATTTTAATTTTTATTGCATTTTAGGTTTTGGGGTACATGTGCAGAACATGCAAGATAGTTGCATAGGTACACACGTGGCAGTGTGTTTTGCTGCCTTCTGCCCCTTCACCCACATTTGGCATTTCTCCCCATGCCATCCCTAC
>JAPYYA010002506.1:0-13919 GCA_028533165.1 Leontopithecus rosalia
ACACAGGGAAGGGAGCACCACACACTGAGATCTATTGGGGGAAATAGGGGAGGGACAGCGGGGGGGTAGTGGGGGAGGGATGGCATGGGGAGAAATGCCAAATATGGGTGAGGGGGCAGAAGGCAGTAAAACACACTGCCACGTGTGTACCTATGCAACTATCTTGCATGTTCTGCACATGTACCCCAAAACCTAAAATGCAATAAAAATTAAAAAAAAAAAAAAAAAAAAAGAAATGCCAGGTAATGGTATATAAGTCTGTGCATGAACACTGGTTTTGGGGTTTAAATTAGTATGAAATTGAAAGAAAAATATGACTGTTCTGCTTAGGAATTCAGAATTGACTTCTAAAGGAATTGCAGTTTGCCAAGAAAAGAAAGGAGAAGGAGGTAAGAAATATATATATAAAGAGCTTTAATGAAAACACCTATAATCATCGAGTATGTAACATATTCCAGACACTCTTTAGACACAATATTTAATTTATAATAAGAAGAATGCAATTTTTTATATAGGCAATATTCTAATGGGCTTTGGAGGAAGATGAGATGATTTCTGAGAAGACCAAAGAAGATGACAAGGAAAAAATTTAGCACTGCATTTAGCCTTGAGTAATTCATCAGAATCTTTATCAAACTCCTAATAATTTTCAGCATGCCTTTTGGGAAACCTACCTGGCACCTTACCTCCTCCTGTAAAGTAAAGATGGCTATTGAGCATGCCAAAATGTACTTTTAGCCTAGAACTAATCACTGATTTACATCTACACAATAAACGAGTAAAGGCAATAGTGACAAATATTAAGTGTGTCGGTTGTATTTTCCAAAGGTGACTACAACAGTATCTCCTATACCATGCTCTTCTTACAATGAGACTTTCACAGTCCTCCCATGAAGAGGAAAGACGTATATACTGTCTCCCTCAAATTGATGATGTTTTACTGTGTTTCAACCAATGGAGCATGGCAGAAGTGACTTCTGAGGCTACATCAGAAAAAAGCAACTTGTGCTCCATCCACTAGAGTTCTCCTTTTTGAAGCCATTGGCCATGTGTAAACGGTCTGACTGACCTCAGGCTACCAGGCTGTGAGAAACACCAAACTGGCCTAATAGAAAGATGACATAAAGAGGCCCTGAATTACGCAAGAAGGAAAAAAGATGTCGGACTAGTGCCCAGATGCTTCAATCTTCCAGAGTCCCGGGTCCAGACACTGTCTGACTGCAGCCATATGAAAAATCATAAGCCAAACACCCAAAGGAGCCTTTCCTGAATTCCTCACAATAAAATGGTACTTGTCATTTTAAGTCACTAAATTTTGGGGTGTTTTGCTATGCAGCAATAGTAACTGAAACACCGAACATTTATTATGAAGTAATATCTATGCTAGATCACAATTCTCAAATTTTAATGACCTCTGATGATGATTTGAATTTCTGTGGAATCTGTGGTGATTTCCCCTTTATCATTTTTTATTGCGTCTATTTGGCATGGGGAGAAATGCCAAATATGGGTGAGGGGGCAGAAGGCAGCAAAACACACTGCCACGTGTGTACCTATGCAACTATCTTGCATGTTCTGCACATGTACCCCAAAACCTAAAATGCAATAAAAATTAAAAAAAAAAGAGTAAAAAAAAATTTTAATGACCATATAACTTGTCCAGATATATTGTTAATATTAAGTCTATTTAGTAGCTGGGCACGGTGGCTCACGCCTGTAATCCCAGCACTTTGGGAGGCCGAGGCGGGTGGATCACGAGGTCAAGAGATCGAGACCATCCTGGTCAACCTGGTGAAACCCCGTCTCTACTAAAAATGCAAAAAATTGGCTGGGCACGGTAGCGTGTGCCTGTAATCCCAGCTACTCAGGAGGCTGAGGCAGGAGAATTGCCTGAACCCAGGAGGTGGAAGTTGCGGTGAGCCGAGATCGCGCCATTGCACACCAGCCTGGGTAACAAGAGCGAAACTCCGTCTCAAAAAAAAAAAAAAAAAAAAGAGAAAAAAAAAATTCTATTTAGTAGTCTAGGGGAAAGCTTCAGATTCTACATTTCCAAGAAACTGCCAGATGATGCACATGCTTCTGGTCCACAGTCCACACTTTGCCTAGCAAGTTGACATAGGAATATATTCCTTTATCTAGAGGCATTCTGTCTTCTTTTCTTCTTAGCAGCATGACTAAACAGCTGTTTCCTAGCAAGTAGACATGTCAGCAGAGTGAGTCTATACAAGAATGGATGACTTCTAGATATTTCATAACTGTACCTGTAATTTGACAAAAACAAAGTTGTATAATTTGGAAATGGAGAACATATGCTGACACTGTTCCTTAAAACTATGCTGAAACATCTAGAATTTCATGATGATGAAGATGAGTTAGGACTATACTTGTATGCATTAAATGTTCACTACAGACAGATCACTATGAGGTAGGCCAGACATTCCTTGAGTGCCCATGAAATGACCAATTGAAGGGGAAGAAAATCACTGATTTAAGCCTTTTGTTTTTATAGAAGGGGTGGCAAGTAGAAAGTTTAATAGTCTAAGCTGAATCGTAAACATGGAGTTGTGCAGCTGATACAGAGGAATTAAATTTAGAAGTATTGGTGGGTGGAGGAGTTTTCAAAAATATCCAGAAGTTCTTTCTTGACTAGACTAGGAAAGTTAATACCATTATCCCCTAAGATGTGTCATTCAATGCCACTAAATCTTCAGTCTTTATTTCCCCTAATTCATTCCTCATGCTCCATATAACGCCTGGGCATCAGACCCTGTAATCATATCTCCTACAAGTCTGCAAAACTTGTGAAAATCTTACCCTCCACAACACATATATATACCCAACAAAAGATGACATTACAGACAGAAATTGTCTTAACATTCACAAAAAAAGTGTTTTCTCTTCCTATAGACACAAGAAGACTATTTTTCCAACCTGCCTTCTATTGGATTATAAACATGTAACTGAGTTCTGACCAATGAAATATGAATGAATGTGCTACACACCACTTCTAGGCTTGACCATTAATTTATTTACACAGTTCCCTACTCTGTCTTTCTGTTTCAGTGATGCTGGAAACATATGCTCCAGATAATGTAGCTTCAAGATGAAAACATCTTGGATTCCTGAGTTACCACTTGTAGAATTGTAAGAAGCTGAGCTGACCTAGACAGAGCTAAGCTGCCAGGTGTCAGAGTAGCCAATTAGGCAAGAAGCAAAAATGATAGTAACAGTGAACCCTTTTTATCACTTATAGAGATAGCATAAGCAAGAGGCTAACCTGAAGAAAATGCTGACTCCTCCTGATCAATTTTTTCCCATGGACCAGCACCAGTCAAGCATTAGCAGGACTAGCATAGACATTGTATCTGATTCACTCTTGAAGGAGATTCCAAGAAAAGGATCTTGGGGTTGTATGGACCTTGGGCAAGGGAAAGGGAGAGGGGAAACGGCTGGAAGTGGAAAAGTCCTGAATATTGAGTTAGGGTGGAGAAAAGTCTCTTCACGTTTCATTCTTCAGCTCTTTAATAAGGAGGTCTCAGCAGAGGCACCTGAGGAAGGCCTCAT
Source organism: Leontopithecus rosalia (assembly GCA_028533165.1). Taxonomy (NCBI): domain Eukaryota; kingdom Metazoa; phylum Chordata; class Mammalia; order Primates; family Cebidae; genus Leontopithecus; species Leontopithecus rosalia. The sequence goes on from JAPYYA010002506.1 coordinate 3,565, forward strand.
ATAAAGAAGCCTTCAAATGGAGGCATCTGATCTAGGAATAATGATATGCATAGGAGCAAAGTCAGCCAGAAAGCCTGAGTCCTCAACTGCAACCCCCTTCAAAGATTGCATTTGGTGCACCAACACTGGTGTGAGGAGGGCAGCTTTGTGACTACCTATCGTTTGGCACGAAAAAAAAAATCACATGTAGACTTTTAGCCAGGAGATTTAGCATGATAGACAAAGAACAGAGACATGGTTCATGTTTTTATAACTTCCTTTCACCCCAGTTTCTTAGATAACATACAAATCTTGACTCCTGCAGCTTAACTATCTTCCATGCTTCTTGGAATGCCAATGATGATAACACTGCAGCAGCAATTGAAGTCCAACCAAATGACAGATTTGCTACTGTAACAATTGAAAAAGAAATTGAATATCTTATGACCTAAGGCCAAGGATGTGTTAAACAGATTTGAATATGTGTTTCCCCAGTCACACAGAAACTGGAAAACTAAATTACACTAAAGAATGTGGCTAGAGTTTCTGGAGTCAGGGACTATATCTGTATATGCAACCTTATCAGAAGAATATTTTCTGCTGCTCTCTGGAGACTAGAGCCAGATACAGAATAATGATGCTGTCATGAAAGATGACAGATTTTGTAAGAAACCTGAAGCACTAACCAAAAAATCAGTAGAGACATCATGTAACAACTACTGTGATAGAAATCTTGTAATGTTTCTTTTTGTTTAAAAATAAGAAATCTTTTCTTCTTGGTGAATAAATGAGGTAGTGGCCATAAGAGTTATTTACCAAAAATATCCAGCTCCTCTTTTTCAAGGCAAATGGTAGGACTGCATGTTCACATCTCCTCTGAAGTAAAGTATGACAATATGACTTCTGTCGTTAATGGTATGTGAATAGAAATGATAGGTTTACTGCTGAGTAGAAGCTTAAGAGACAATGCATGATTTACTATCATCCTCTCCCTCTGCCACAGCAAACATAGGGCAGATGTTGAGATGCGGTCTTCATTGGCCTGAGTCCCTTAGTGACTGTGACTGTATACCTCCTACCAATCTACATTAGACAGTTGGCATAAGTGAAAAATAAACTTTTGTTAGGTTAAGCAAATTAGGATAATTTGTTACCATGCTATAACTTTGTCTATCCTGGGATTATTATTTTTGCTTTTAATAAACCCATAAAAGAATAAAATCATCTGCAAGTCATGGAAGGAGAAAATAGGTCAGACACCAGGAGTGAACCTTATTCATTAGCAGCTGGGCAACATTTAGAAAAGTACACATATGCTTTGCATGAAACCTCCTCCTCACTCTCACTAAGGCACCCCAAATTTTGCCTCTGATGGTTCAGTCAAAATGTTTGTATCAACAGAGTGCATATTGTTAAACTTTGGATCCAGTAATCCTGAGCATAGCTCTTTTGAGCAGAAAACCTTTTAGGTTTGTAAGTCAAAATTCCCACACATTATACAATGACCAAATAGATTTTTCATTCTCTATTGTTCACTTTTTTATCTAATTGTTCATTGTCATATGGTTGATAATTACTAAAATAAACATAAAATGTTCAGGACAAGGTTTTTTTAAGGAGAACTGTCCACCAAGAAAGATAAAGTAGGTTATTCTCAGGATTGGGGAAGAGCACCTGCTCCCCCTACCCCCTAGAGCAACACCAAATTTGACAACCATCTGTACAAAAAAATACCTTTATAAGAACCAAAAATCAGATGAGCAATCACAGTATCTCTATTCAACTCCGTATAATAAAATAGGTACTGAAAGGCCAGGAAAAAGTGTTGAATTGCCATAGCTATTCCTTTCCTACCCACCAGCAGTGGCTGCATGGTGCTGTATGCTGGGGAGAGAGGGTGTAATGATTATGAGACTTTGCATTGAACTCGATGATGCTCTGTCACAGTGGGAAACAGAACCAGGCTGTACTTAGCTAATGCTTGCCATGGAGGGAGCATTTGGACCAGATAGATACAGGGAAATTGTCCATCTTAGCAGCTGGAACTTGAGTTTCAGGAAGCCTTGCCAGTGGGGGCTGAAGTGCTCTGGGGCCCCATATAAAGTCTAGGCCACAAAGACTACAATTCCTTGGTGAGTCCTAGTCTTGAGCTGGACACAAAGGCAGCTCTCAGGAGACTGGAGCCAGATACAGAATAATGGCACTGTCACAAAAGATGACATATTTTGTAAGAAACTTGAAGCACTAACCAAAAAAACTACTGAGGCCCACGAACTACTGAGACACCAGCCAGGGCAGCTAACAGAGTGTTTTCTATCCCCCAATTCCAGGCTTCACAGCTCACAGCTCCAAAAGAGACACCTTCCTTCCACTTGAGGAGAGGGAAGGGTAAAGTGGACTTTGCCTTACATCTTGGATACCAGTTCAGCTACCATAGGATAGAGCACTGATCAGAGTCATTAAGCCCCATTCCATGCCTTGGCTCCTGGATATTTCTAGACACACTCTGGGCCGTAGTTAATATGCTGCCCTGAAGAGAAGGACCCAGTCATGGCAGGACTCATCACCTGCTGATTAAAGAGCCCTTGGGCCCTGAATAACCAGCAATAGTACTTAGGTAGTATACCACTAGCCTTGGGTGAGACTGAAACTTGCTGGTTTCAGGTGAGGCACAGCACATCCCCAGCTGTGGCTATAGAGAGATGCCATATCTGCTTGAGAAAAGCAGAGGAAAAAGTAAAATGGACTTCATCTTGTACCTTAGGAATCAGGTTGGCCACAGTAGGGTAGCGGACCAGGCAGGCTCTTGAGGTTCCTGATTACAAGTCTTTGATCTTAAAAAGCATTTCTCGACCTTCCCTGGGCCAGAGGGGAGCCTGAAAGAGTGATTCCCAGGCTTGGCAACATTCACCACAAGCTGACTGAAGAACCCTTGGGCTTTAAGTAAACATTGGTGGAATCCTGACAGTACTCTCCATGAGCCTGTGGTGGTGGTGGCCACAGAGTGAGGCTCTCCTGACCATGAAAAGGGGAGGAAATAGTGAGAAGGACTGTGTTACATGATTTGACAGCCAGCTTGGCAGAAGTACAGTAGAAAACCAAGTAGATTTTAAAGGTTTGTTTACTCTACTCTTTGGCTCTTAAATAGCATTTCTGGACCTAACTGGGGTCTGGAGAGCTCACCACCCTGAAGGGAAAAAAACAAGGTTGTCTGGCTTCACCACCTGTTGACTGTACAGCCCCAGGGCCTTCAGTGAGCAAAAATGGTAGCAAAGTGGTAGTTACAGTGAGCCTAAGGCAAAAACCCAGTGCTGTGCTCCCTTAAGGTCTAACCCAGTACAGTTCCAGCTATGGTGGCCAAAGGCGTGTTTGTGTCACTCTACCTCAAGTTCCAGGTGTCTCAGCACAGAGAGAGAGAGACTCCATTTGCTTGGGAGAAAGTAAAGGAAAAGGACAAGAGTCTCTGCTTGATAATCCAGAGAATTCTCCTAGATCTTATGCAAAACCACCAAGGTAGAACCTCTAAAAGTCAGTAAGAACCACAGCATCACTGGGCTTGGATGCTTCCAGTGAAAACAGGGCTTAGATCACAGTACCCAAGTCCTTCCAAATACCTGGAAAGTGTTTCCAAGAAGGATGAGTACAAAGAAGCCTAGACTGCAAAGAATACAATAAATACCTAACTCCTCAATGGTCAGACACAGACGAACATCTACAAGTGTCAACACTATCCAGGAAAACATGACCTCATCAAATAAACTAAATAAGACACCAGGGAACAGTCCTGCAGAAAGAACCATGTGTGATCATTCAAACAAGGAATTTAAAATAGTTGTTTTGAGGAAATTCAAAGAAATTCAAGATAAAACAGAGGAGGGATTCCAAATTCTATCAGATAAATTTAAGATATTGAAATAATTAAAAAGAATCTAGCTTCAGCACCCTAAGACAGTGTGAAAAATAAGAGGCCAGGTATGATGGCTCATGCCAATAATCCCAGGATTTTGAGCGATCAAGGCAGGCAGACCACTTGAGGTCAGTAGTTCAAGACCAGTGTGGTCAAAATGGGGAAACACATATCTACCAAAAAATACATAAATTATTCAGGTACGGTGGTAAACACCTGTAATCCCAGCTATTCAGAAGGCTGAGGTCAGAGAATTGCTTTAACCCAGAAGGCAGAGGTTTCAGTGAGCCAAGATCATGCCACTGCACTCCAGCCTGGGCAACAGAATGAGACCCTGTCTCAAAAAAATAAAGATAAAAGATTAAAAACAATTAAGCAAGGCCCAGCACAGTGACTCATGCCTGTAGTCCAAACACTTTGGGAGGCTGAGACAGGCAGATTGCTTGAGCCTAAGAGTTCAAAACCAGTCTGAGCAACATGGCAAAACCCCATCTCTACCAAAATATATATACAAGGAAAAATTATCTAAGCATGGTGGCATGAGCCTGTAGTCCCAGCTATTCAGGAGACTGAGGTGGGAGGATGACTTGAGCTTGGGAGTGGAGGTTGCAGAAAGGAGAGATCACACCACTGCACTCCATCCTGGGTGACAGAGATAGATCCTGTCTAAAACAAACAAACATAGAATCAAGCAGAAATTCTGGAGTTGAAAAATGCAAATGGCATCAGAGCCTTTTAATAGCAGAATTGATCAAGCAGAAGAAAGACTTAGTGAGCTTGAAGAGAGGCTATTTGAAAATATATAGTCAGAGGAAACAAAAGGAAAAATAATTAGGAGGAAAGAAGCATATCTATAAGCACTTAAAAAAATAGCCTCAAAAGGGCAAGTTTAAGAATTATTGACCTTAAAGAGAAGGTAGAGAAAGAGATAAAAGTGGAACATTTATTCAACGGGGTAATAACAGAGAACTTGCCAAACCTAGAGAAAGACATCAATATCCATACATAAGATAGTTCTAGAACACCAAGCAGCTTTAACCTAAAGAAGTCTATGTCAAGTCATTTAATAATCAAACCCCCAAAGGCCAAGGATAAAAAAAAATCCTTAAAACAGCAAAAGAAAAAAAAAATGCCATACAATGGAACTCTAATACATCTGACAGCAGACTTTTCAGTGGAAACCTTATAGGCCAGGAAAAAGTGGTACCACAGATTTAAAATGCTGAAGGAAAAAAAAGTTTTACCCTAGAATAGTAAATTCAGTAAAAATATCCTTCAAACATAAAGGAGGAGTAAAGAGTTTTTCATACAAACAAAAGCTGAAAGACTTCATCAACACCAGACCTGTACTACATAAATGCTAAAGGTAATATTTCAACCAGAAAGAAAAGGACATTAATGAGCAATAAGAAATCATCTAAAGGTACAAACCTCAGTGGTAATAGTAAGTACCCAGAAGAAAACAGAATATTATAACACTGTGATGCATAAATAATTGTTAAGTCGAAAGATTAAATGATAAACAAATCAAAAGTGACTATAACAGATTAAGATGGTAGAAAGGAGGCAGGACTAGCTTGCAGCTCCCACTCGGACAGACAGAGTACCATGTGGAGTTCAATCACATTGTAAACTTTTGCTCCAAGAACTATTGCAGGAACATACCAGGAAAGCTGAGGGAATTTAAAATCCATTTAAAGGAACTGGATTACCCTGAAGTCTCCCTGAGACACTGGAAAACTGAGTCTGTGCTGAGTCTGTCCTGCAGACTCTGGCAGAGCAACGGATGAACAGAGTTCACAGACACAGAAAATTTTGCCTGTGAGCAGGAGTAGAGGACCACACAGCTTAGCACAGTCAGGAGAAAGTGCGACCAGATAAGCTGGAGAGGCTCACATTTATTTAGTACAGATTTAATGATAAAGGACTAGAGCAAACGCCATTTGTGCATAATTACCACAGTCAGCCTCCCGAGTAGGGGGCAGTCCTGTGTGAATGATCAAAGGTTCCTTTCCAGAAAAATAGGTAAAAACTTATCTAGATAAATTCCTTTGCATTCCCTTGTTATCTGCCTGCTGCCATTAGCTCAAGGTAAGAGGATTAGGCTGCCTTCAACCACAACCCTTTCCTGAAGCTTTTGCAAAACCTCCTGGCCTTCCCAGAAGGTTTATGTTCTTTTCTATAATTTTTTCCATCACCCTGACTGATCTCCTACATCTCCCCCTTTTCTGTTTTTTTGCATCAGGTTTTGTTGATTGAACAGTATAGATATGTGCAGCAACAGGTTTGTCATGCACAGTGATTATAAGTTGTGTTCTGGCTTTGCATCCTACAATTGATTAGTAAATAACATGAGGCAACCATGAATATAATCAGTAACATTCTTTTCCAATCAAGGAGGGACCCCAAAGAGTGGGGGCCTATCCAGGAGAGATGTTCTTGCACATCTTTCCATATGGCTGTTTGTCAGGTGTGTATTTAGGGATTTGGTGTTTAGGGTGTTTAGAGCTATGGTGTTTAGGGATTCAAGAATTTTAGTTTTAAGTTGCTTCATGTCTGCTATTAAATTATGTAATGTTCCCCAGAGGTGTTGTTTTACCTCACCCCAACTATGTACTGATTGATTCCAAGGTAGAGAGGTGACACAGATATGTTTATGCTCCCACTTGCAGTTCAATTGCTGTCGGAATGACAGTGCATCTTGTAGCTTCCCTACATATTCCAAGGCAGCCTTGAGGACTTGCAGACATGCAAGAATCTTTTGATTTATACCCTGCTATAGGAGACGTTCATTAAGAGAACTTGGCCACACATTTCTGTGTGTTCATTAGGAGAACTTGGCCACATGTTTCTGGCCAAGTTATTTACAAACATAGCTACTTGTACTGATTCAGTAATAGAGGCCACAGCAACACTAGCAGTGACTATGGCTGAGACTATAAAGGCTACAAGTGTAGCCTTTTGTGTCTGACCTGAGACACATTCTAAGATGGCAAGAGCAGAGGAAGCTTGCCAATCATGCGTCAAATTGACTAGTAGGAATGCCTCAGAGTGTCTCCTTAGTACCATGACACTAGTAATATTTAAATCAGATATATTGTAATTAGTGATTATTAGTTCACATGTGGTGAACCAAGCCTGTCCCTGCACTCGGGTCACAAACATGGAGTTTAGGGGTGTAATGGAAATATTGGTTCCCATAAGGAAAACATATGAATGGGTAGTGCAAATTAGTCACTGATCTGTGTGATTATGAACAAAGGTTATAGTATAATTGTTAATGGAATTATGATATGTCCCATGTCAGGTGCTAAGATGTCACATGTGCCATAAAGTGCCTTGGGGTGGCATGGGCTCTACGTGGTTTCTGGGATACCCCATCACCCCATGGACCCAAATCATAGGGGAATGGGTCATGGCTACGAAACTGTGATTGGTGTCACGATGGACATGGACATCAGCATGGTTGCCCTGAAAATGGCTGTGTGGGCTCCAGTCTAAGATGTTATCATTGCCTAACTGGAGGCTACAGGCTTGTCCCCCATGACAGACCTCCAAGCCAAAGTGGAATCCATTACTTTCCCAGCTTCGTTCTTTAGTGCACGGAGGAATGTTGGGAAAGTGGCACTGGTTGTGTTGCCCGGTTTGAGGCTACCTGCTACCAAATATGTTAAGGCATTTCCTTTGCCTTGATACAGCCATAATTGTGTTTGTGTGGGTATACGGTAAGGATTAGAACTTTTACAACTTACAGGCCATGGTAGGACAGTAGAGTGATAGGTAGTGTTACCTGGGACCTTAGTCCAAAATGTGCCATTATTGAGAGACCCCACCAGGGGTATGTCAATTCTTCCTAGCAGTCACATTGTTAAAGGTGGGAAGGGAGTGTCTGCCTAAGTAACAGGTGGGAAAAAGGCAGATTTAGCAGATGGGACCAATAAAGTGTAGCAGGTACAGGTAGCAGGCAAAGTGAGAGAATGAAAAAGGAACAAATTATCTGAAGTGAATGGTGTCTGTGTCCGGAGCGGGATTTGCTCAGCCTTCTGAGTTGTCTTCTTTAGCATCCCCTAGGTAATGTTTGGGGGTTGTGTCGTTTGAGGAGGCCACATTGTCCAGGTCTGCAGGTCCTGCAGGGTCATTTCCTTCATTTCTGGTACGGGATTGGGTAAGGTTTGATGGGTCATGCTGAAATCCAAAGAGGGCCTGAGGGGGTTTGAACACAAGTATATCCTCTTCCCCATGTCAGCAAATTGTTTAGGCCACACCATACATTACTATTCACATCTTTCCATAAAACCGTGGGTTTTATATCTTGAGAGGTTTTAGCAAAGTGGTTTGCCATCTATACCTGATTGAAAGTTGTCATTTAAATTTAAGAAATTAAGGTTAAATAAGGCTTGTGCTTGTAGTGTTTCAGAGTCCTCACTCAATTCCCCTTTTGTTTTCTGAACTTATTTTTAAGGTGGAGTGGGCACATTTTACTGTGGCCTGTCCTTGGGGGTTATACAGGATGGCTGTGGAATTTTGGATGTACCATGTGTGACAAAATTGTTGAAATTGCAAGCTGGCATAAGCTGGACCATTTTCAGTTTTAATTTTTGTGGGCTACCCCATAAACCCAAAAGTTAAAAGAAGATCTTCAATAACACATTGGATGGACTCTCCCAGAATAGCATGTGTGCTAATTAGGTAAGAATTGGTATCAATGAATACATGTACATATCTTAGTTTTCCAAATTCAGGGATGTGTGTAACATCTGTTTGCCATAACTGATTAGGTTCTAGTCCTCCAGTGTTAACACCTATAGAAGGAGGGGACGTGAGCTGGCAATCTGGGCATTGCAGGATAATTTATTTAGCTAGTCTTTGGGTAAGCTGAAATTGTTCAGTTAAGTTTCTCCAATTTTGGTGGGAAAAATTGATGTAATTTGGGTGGTCTGGTCAAGCAGTGACATCATAACCCGCAGGTTTGCTTGATCATTGCCATAAGCCAGTGGGCCAGGCAGTGAGCTGTGGGCTCAAATATGTGTGATAAAAATAGGATGTGTTTATAGATCTAGCAATTGCTGAAGTTGAAGAAAAAGGGCACACAGGGTGGGCTCGAGAGTGGACTTAATGAGGGTTGTCTTAAGGTTCTGCAATAAATAAACAATTTGGGTTTTTCTCCCTTTTCACTTTAGGAGGCTCTAATGCCTTAGTCAATATTTTGGCTTTTGTGTTTCAGTCCCCACCAGCTGACATGCTCGTATAAATTCCCCAATTGTAACTGCCTTTCCTCTGATTGCCAGCATTGTTTGCTGGCAGTCTACATTAACATTTTCATAAGCCAACTGCAACAATAAGGTATCAGTGGCCTGGGCATGACTAATTTGTCTCTGAATTGCCTGGGTTAACTGATTGATAATTTCAACAAATGGCTACTGAGGCCCTTATCAAACATTTATAAAAGATCCCTGTTGAACTCCACTTTCAGGAATTCAATCCAAAGCCCCAAGATCACATAGAGATGCTTGTGCATAAGCTTGGGGAAAAAAATTTAATTGTTGTACATTGGCATAGGGGCCCCTCCCCAGGTTGTTAGCAGCTGTTATGTCTTGCCTGGCCAATTGATTCTGGTTGGCTTGTAGTTCACACAACTCATATTCTGCCTTACAGAGGAGGTATTGATTGGGTTCTCAAGTTGTTTTAGCTAGTCCCCTGGAGTCATATGGAAGTTGTCTACTATGGCTTCAATTAATCCTTTTTGTAAATGGGTTAGCAGCTCCATTTTCTCTAATGCTTTTCTTATCTCTTTATAAGCATCAAAAGAAATGGGTTCGTATACCTGATTGCCTTGTCAATCTTCCATTACTGGGCAGGCCAATAGCTCCCCTTCTAATTCCACTTGCCTAAGATAGGGTCCCATAGCTGGAGCGTATCCCTCTTCTTTTTACCAATTTATTGGGAAATGGGACTCAGGCAAAACCTCTGCTTCCTTTTTGGTATTTTTACCTGGTAATGCCAGGGCTGAGGGAGAAGGAGGAGGCACTAAGGTAGATGACACTCCCTCTTCCCTTCCCTTTCTAGGTTTGTGCGACCCCCTTGTAGACCCCTGCCCGGTACCCGATCCCAAGTAACAGCTCCAGGGTTGGAAGCCAAGTTCAGGTTTATTGGGACCAGCGGGCAGGCCAGGAAAGGAAGGAGATGGGGCTGGCTGCGACTGCGTGGCTGGGGTAGGAGGGTTTTATAGGGGGGTGGACAGGGCGTGGACACAGGGCTGGCGGAGTGTCCTGGGAGCTTAGGATAGGCTGTCCGTCTCTGGGCGGACTGCTGAGGTAGCTCAGAGGGTTAGGTGTCGGTTCAGGATAGGCCGAGGCTTGGCGGGCTTTTCTGCTGCAATGATTGGCTGCCTGTTGTTGCTGGGCAGAACAGGGCAGGCTTGGCGGGCTTTTCTCCGGGCAGCAGGAAGCCTGGGGGGAGGGTGGGGGCA
>JAPYYA010002507.1:0-13919 GCA_028533165.1 Leontopithecus rosalia
CTCCTGGGTTCAGGCAATTCTCCTGCCTCAGCCTCCCGAGTAGCTGGGATTACAGGCACGCGCCACCGGGCCCAGCTAATTTTTTGTATCTTTAGTAGAGACGGGGTTTCACTATGTTGACCAGGATGGTCTCGATCTGTTGACCTCGTGATCCACCCGCCTTGGCCTCCCAAAGTGCTGGGATTACAGGCTTGAGCCATTTCTTTTTTTTTTTTTGAGACATGGTCTCACTGTGCAGTGGCACTATCACAGCTCACTGCAGCCTCAAACCTCTGGGTGCAAGTGATCTTCCCATCTTAGCCACATGAGTAGCTGGGACTATAGGCACTCACTACCACACCTGGCTAATTAAAAACAAATGTAGAGATAAAGTGTTGCTGTGTTGCCTGGCTGCAAGTTATCCTCCTGCCTTGGCCTCCCGAAGCACTGGGATTGCAGGTGTGAGCTGCTACTCCAGGCCTCTTGCTCCATTTCTCTATTTGGCTTGAGCTTGGCTTCTCTTGCTATAGTGTAGACATCTTTATATGCCACTTTGTCCTCCATATCCTGGCTGAATTGCCACGTGTTTTGTGGGGACCATGTCAGAGGCTACACAGACCAGCGGATGGACGGACTGATGAATAAGTAAATGTTGGGAATCTTGTCCAACACACTGTGCTCTCTAGACTCTGACTCAACACCACCACAATGCTGCTGAAATCTCATACCCCATCCTATCCAGTACATGGTCTTATGTCTTTAAGAAATTTAAAGGAGAAGAAACAAGTTTTGAGAAGCTGGATTGTGTGTGTGTGTGTGTGTGTGTGTGTGTGAGAGAGAGAGAGAGAGAGAGAGAGAGAGAGAGAGAGAGAGAGAGAGAGAGAGAGACAGGGGACATGCTCCTTAGACCATGAGAGTCATCCTGGTCATCCTGTTGTGTTACGAAAACAGTGAAAAGTCCTATTTCACAGCATCCCCCAGCAGCATCCGCAGGGCCCGTGATGCTGATACAGATTCAACCCCAATATAACAGGACCACTGGTTAAGTTTCATTCAAGTCTGGGACTTTCAGCAGTTACCATACTAGAGTAGCTTGTGTTATGATGGAATTCCACCGGCAGTCAAAGTGGCAGACAAAACTCTGGGTTTTCCTGACCCTGGGTGGTGGAGCAAGCCAGTTATCAAAGGCAGGTTGTAGGAGCAGGGAGGTCTCATAAAGGGTTTGCCAGAGAGCCAACCTGGGGAGAAGTCATTAGCTCCATTTTGAGTGCTCATGAGATGAGAAAGACTGGAGGTTGAGAAAAGAATGGGCCACACTTAGCCACCTGGGGACCTCTCCAGCCTCCCCAAAGGAAAATCTTACTTGTGCTTGAAGAGGAGAGCTACATAATCCACAATCCTCTTAGGCTTACTGGAGAACCTTCAGTGGGAAGGACCATGGGTTTCTGAAGATATGGGGAGGCTCCGAGCATGTGAGCTAATAATGTTACAAGCATGAAGCTTTATTGATAGACAAGACTCACTGGGTAGAGATGAGAGGCTTTGAGGAGAACGTATTAAGGTCACTGTGTGTTGAGGGAATTCCAGGAGGACAGAGGCAGCTAGCTGGATGCAGTGAGCCTGGGTGGGAAAGGAGACAGGAAGATGAAGAGACAGAGAAGCCTTGTGGGGGGAGGTCCTGGGTCATTCATTGCTGGAGAAAATCCCAGCCAGAACCTGTGGTGACCTTTTCCAAGGAGGAGTGAGCCAGTCCTCTTTCCAAGGTAAACAGCTCCTAAAGCAATGTGTCCAGAAGGCACCAGAGTCCTGAGGAGGGGAGGGGGGGGGGGATGGAAATCCCCGCCCAGAACAAAGGATGGGAGGCAGGGGGGTGGGTGGGGGGCAGGGGTGAGGGGTGCGAGGTGAGATAGTGCACTTGCGTTGTCTTGGGGTTCCCAAGGTATCTCAGGAATAATATTTTTATAAAGTAAAGTTTGCGGGTTTTATTTTTTATTTTTTTGAGATGAAGCCTTGCTATGTCTCCCAGGCTGGTCTCAAACTCCTGGGCTCAAGCAATCCTCCACCTCAGCCTCCAGAGTAGCTGAGACTGCAGCACAAATAACACTTTTAGAAAATGTAATACTGTTACATAAGGCAGTGTTACTATTATTTCAATGTTGCTCTTTAATAATTTGTTTTTATCATCCTCATTAACATTTATACAGTGTGGCACTGTGCTAAGAACCTTACAGAACTTTACCTCATTTTATCATCACAATAACCCTATGAGTTTAGGTAATATTGTAATCTCTGCTTTAGAAAAGAGGAAAGTGAGGTTCAGAGAGGTGACATGGCCTCGCCACATATCACGCTGTCAAGACTTGTCCTCAGCTGGGCTGACTCCAGAGCCCAGGCTCCCATCCACCAGGGAAAAGACTCAGCCAGCCTAGAAGAGGAATTACCTGGACATCGACGGTGCTGTGAATCGAACTCAGGCAGAACAATCACAAAACACCCCACGGCCACTTACTGGATGGCTACTTCCATATTTTGTCAGATCGAAGATACAATCAGTTGGAAGTTAGACCATCACTTCATGTACCATGAAGAAAAAATGCTGCATGGTCTGATTTTAGAGACCTTCAAATACTGGAAATACTGCATCTGAGGCTTGATAAAATATGACACATGCTGTACCATGCTAGGAGCCTTGCCTCTACGGGCTCGTCTGTCCAAACAACAGTCCTTTTGTATCACCCCTACATTTGCGGAGGACACAGGGCTTAGAGCAGTGGTGTCCACGTCCATAGCCGGTGACACGGAGCTAGGGAGCCGCAGAGCTTCGATCTGTCCTTGGTAACCTCCTGTGCCCAAATCCCTGTCCTGACCCGTCAGGGCACGCTGCCTCTGAAGGCGGGGGTGGGCTGCCTTTGTTATTTGTCCTTCCTGTGGGCAGCCAGCTTAGCAAACAGAAAACACAATGGAGCACCAAACTCCAGGAAAAAAGAACACCTTGCCTCCTTCCTCCCTCGGGGGCTCATCTGTGCCTGGGCTCACTTGGAGCTGCTCACTGCCCCTGGGCTTTAGGGGTGTTGGTTGTGAGGCCAGGTGACCCCTTCAGCAGGATCCCAGCAGCTCTGGCCATTGATTTCCTAGTTCATAAGCCTCCATGGTCCAGGCTGCTTCTCGGACCCATCTCTTTCTCTTCCCAAGCTCCACTTGTGATTTGCGCCAGATTTGGAAGCATCATCCTTGACCCTGAACTTTATTCTTCCCACATCTTCCCTCCCTGCCTCCTCCCGTCTCTCCAAGTGTCTAAAGTCTTTGGCCTCACCCTGCCTCCTTCGAAAGCCTTACTCATTTCTTAACCACTTCCTAGCTCTGTTCACATCCAGTTGCTAATGGTTTTCTAGAATCCCTGCAATGTTACGATGAGAATCTGGGGCAAGAGGACGAAGACGTTGTCCGTGTGGAAAAAAGGCAACTGGACAAGTTTCCTGGCTTTGATTTTTGACCCCAAGACCTCCCTCCTCCACTGTGGCTGTGTATCTTCAAGCTGGCTTCTCTTGGTTTCTCAACTCATGTCATCACCAAGTATCTTCTTGCCCTGTGTCTCAGCCTCTTGGCTATCTTTCCCATAAGTTTCCACAGGGAAGAAGGCAGTTGTACTTAAAGTAGATCTTCCCCATCTCTTTAAAACACCCTTGTTCTCCCTCCTCCCAGCCACTGAGTCATACTTTCCCATCTTCTCAAAGACTTCTCTGTCACTGGAGATGAAGGCTGGGGCTTGGGACTTTCTCCTTTTCTGATCTTACTCCCCACTTCAACAAGAAGTTCATATCACACCTGGAAAGACTTCCTAACTGGTAAAATTGTTTTACTGGAAAAGCTCATTTCTTTCTTTTTTTTTTCCTGATTAACCTTCTTCTCACTCATCCTCTGTCCTTCAGAATCTTTTTCCTTTGTATGACTGTCTGAACTCAGCCTAACTTTCTTTCAAAGCCCTGCTGAGAGGAACATGAAAACATTTTGCGGGCCAGGCACAGTGGTGCATGCCTGTAATCCCAGCTCTTTGGGAGGCTGAGGCAGGTGGATCATTTGAGCCCAGGAGTTCCAGAGCAGCCTGGGCCACATGGCAAGACCCCACCTTTACAAATACAAAGAAATTTATCCAGGCCTAGTGGCGTGCGTCTATAATTCCAGCTACTTGGGAGGCTGAGGTGGGAGGATTGCTCAAGTGCAGGAGGTTGAGGCTATAATGAGCCGAGATTGTGCCACTTTACTACAGCCTGGTGACAGAGTGAGATGCTGTCTTAAAACAATTGCAATTTCAATTCACTAAACCTTTACTGGATTTAGATTTATTTACTTTCAGTATTTAGCCAAAGGCTGAAAACTGCTACCTACAGGTTTCCTTTGTTCTAACTTCCCTCAGGGCAGAGAGATGTCTGTTTCATTCACCGGCTCCATACATAGAGGAGGCTGCAGAAAATATGTGCTGAATGAATGAATGACTAGAGGTCCTCACCGGGCTTTTGTGTCCATTTACAGTGAAAGCTCACATAGGCATACATTCATTCAACAAATATTTACTGAGACCCGACTATGTGTCAAGCCCTGTGCTAAGCATAGTGGACTCGACAACAGTGACAAAACCAACAAAAACCCTTGCCCTCTCGAAGCTTACCTTCTAATGGAAAATGACCATTCAAAAATCATCGAATTGGTGTCCACCTAATATTGAACTCTAATAAGCATGTTGGAGAAAGTCTCAAAATGACAGGAAGTCAAATTCACATTTCTTCCAAGAGAGCTAAGAAATTGGGAAAAAGACACAATTAGAGAACAAGATGAGAACACTTTTAATGGCTTTATTGAGATATAATTCACAATTAAACAATTCGTCCAAAGTGTACAATTCAGTGGCTTTTTGTATATTTAGTGTCATGCAACTATTGCCACTATCTAACCTCAGAAAACATACGAATCAGCAATCATTCCCCACCTGCCCCTCCCTCAGCCCCAGGCACCATTAACCCAAGTGCTGTCTCTATAGATTTGCTTCATGTAAATGGAATCGTACAATATGCGGTCTTCTGTGACTGGCTTTTTAAACTTAATATAATGTGCTCAAGGTTCATCCACATTGTAGCATGCATCAGTATCGCATTCCTTTAAAAAATTTTTTTTTAATTATACTTCAAGTTCTGGGGTACATGTGTAGAACATGCAGGTTTGTTACATAGGTATACATGCGCCTTGGTGGTTTGCCGCCTCCATCACCCCGTCATCTACATTAGGTATCTCTCCTAATGCTATCCCTCCTGTTTATGGTGGACTATTTTGCACAGATACGCTACGTCTTGCTTATCCACTCATTTGTTGCTTTCCATTTTGGCTTTATGAATAATTCTGCTATGAACATTAATATACTCATTTTTGCATGAATATGTTTTCATTTCTCTTAGTTGCATACTTAGGTGCTGGATTGATGGGTCATATGGTCACACGATGCTTAACTACTTAAGGGACTGTTTTCCAAAGTGGCTGCACCATTTTACATTCCCACCAACAATGTATGAGGGTTCCAGTTTCCCCATATCCTCGCCAACACTTATTGGGTGCCTTTTTGATGAAAGCCAGCCCAGTGGGTATGAAGTGATATTATGCTTTTCAGTTGCATTTCCCTGGTGGCAAATGGTGTTGAGCATCTTTTCAGGTGGAGATGAGCACATGTGCATTGTGTTTGTGAGGCAGTGTCCAGATCCAGTGTCCAACCAGTGCCTGCATGTCACAGGTGCTCAATGACATTTGTTGAATAAGTGTAATTAAGAGTGGAGCAAAGAAGCCCTGGTGCGGTGGCTCACACCTGTAATCCCAGCATTTTGAGAAGCCGAGGCGGGTGGATCACCTGAGGTCAGGAGTTCAAGACCAGCCTGGCCAACATGGCAAAAACCTGTCTCTATTAAAAATTCAAAAAATAACCAGGTGTGGTGGCAGGTACCTATAATCCCAGCTACTCAGGAGGCTGGAGGCTAAGGCCGGAGAATTGCCTGAACCCAGGAGGTGGAGTTGCAGTGAGCTACCAAGATAGCCCCATTGCACTCCAGCCTGGGCGACAAGAGCAAAACTTCCATCTAAAAAAAAAAGGAGTGGAGCAAAGAAAAGTACCTTGAAGGATAAGGGTTCTATTAGCTATGGCAAGCCTGCAAGAGGAGCGGTGTATGAGGGACAGTATTTTGCAGATATGAAGCAACGCATTTCCCCCTTGTTACCACACATCCTGCTTGGAGCCTCTCTTCTCAGAGCCTGGGCCAAGAGGCCTGTTGCCTGGAGCCAGAGAAGGAAGGAGGAACACAGAATAAAGAAGACAGTTGGCTCAACCACCAAGATTTGTGGAAAGATTTGCAAAATGGCTTTCACTCCATTGTAACATAGCAGAGGCTAGGCCTGGAAGACAGCTGGTGGCATTTCTGTCTTCGGTAGGGGAATGCTTGTCTGCCACTGGGGTATGGCCCTGAAGATGAGGATGGAAAAGCAGATCTGATGTATATGTCTTTGGCATTAGAAACTTACTGATGAGCCGATGAGAACACGGAAGGCAGGGCAGCCCAGCGGCATGGGGAGGCCTGCAGAGTTGAGGCTGAATGAGTATGATCAGAGTGGGTGTGCATTACACTCCAGATTTCTACTGCTCCTGCGTGATATAGATGCTGAGATGAGAGCCAGAGGCCACTGTGGGGTGACCCTGAAGCAGAGCCGGGGCAGACCTCCTGGGCAGGGAGGGAGAAACCCACAGCCAACAAGAGCTAGCCTGCCAAGGAGCCGCCCTGGGCCCTGACCCAGCCAGGAGAGACCAGCGGCCCCAACTTGAGTCATGAGGCCAAAGAGTGGGCAGCCACAGGGCAGGCCCAGGGCTCCATGCTGGAGACCCTGTGCCTCGGGCCAGCTCTTCCCTTAC
Organism: Leontopithecus rosalia; assembly: GCA_028533165.1. NCBI lineage: Eukaryota > Metazoa > Chordata > Mammalia > Primates > Cebidae > Leontopithecus > Leontopithecus rosalia. Next base: position 6,920 of record JAPYYA010002507.1, read on the forward strand.
AGTCAGAGGTTGAGTGGCTCTCCCTCCTCCTGAAGTTAGACTCCGCAGGCAGGGCAGCCGAAGACAAAGGAACTGAAGGACAGAGCTTGACTACCAGGACTGTTTCATTCTTGCACCGAATGAGCATGAAGATGTGTTTCAGCTGCCTCACAGGTGAGGCCTTGGGAAGAAGCCCAGGTAAGAGACAAACTAAGGGAAACTGCAGTCATATTGTGTGAGGAAACGTGGGACACTGCCCACAGGCCTGCTTTCGGTCAGCTCAGCAGCAAACTGGCCTAACACAGGGCCCACAAGACCAGAGATGCAGTCCCATTAGGGTTACTGTGCCAGCGGCCCTTCAGAGGCCTGCCCTGGAGCCCAAGAGCTTCTGGGCAAGAGAATTTCTCCCCTTTGACCAGAGAAACAGACCAAAGGGCATGCTCTCTGTCATCTTTGGCCGTGATTCTCTCGGAAGCATTTGGAGACGTGTGGGCAGGCCAGCCTGAGAAATGTACTCACACAGCAAGGGCATCTCTCGGCTTTGAGCCTTCTCTGCATTCCAGCCTCTAGGCTAACTCCTCACTCGTGTCACTGAATCCTCCCACCAGCAACTCTCTGAAAGTCCATTTTGTTATTCACATTGTATAGATAAAGACATGGAGGGCTGTGTGTTCTCCTAGGAGCTGCTGTCGGGCAGCATTTGAACACAGCGATGTAACTGCCTGGGCTGGGCACTTCACCACCACCAACACCCCCCTAACGATTCTGCCTCAAAGTTCCCCTTAAAACTGACACAAGATCTGCTAAAGCACTGTTTGCTGAAGAAAAATACAAAAATTTTTAGTCTTTTTTTTTTTTTGAGACAGTCTTACTCTGTCACCCACGCTGGAGTGCAATGGCATGATCTCGGCTCACTGCAACCTCCACCTCCCAGGCTCAAGCAATTCTACTGCCTCAGCCTCCCAGGTAGCTGGGAACAGGCACCCACCACCACACCTGGCTAAATTTTTTTTTTTTTGTATTTTTGGTAGACATGAGATTTCACCATATTAGCCAGGCTGGTCTCGAACTCCTGACCTTGTGATCCACCCATCTTGGCCTCCCAAAGTGCTGGGATTACAAGCATGAGCCACCACGCCCAGCCTATTATCTTTTATTTGTTAAAAATACATGCCTGTTTCTCCATGATAACGATGGTGAGCATGTAGCCAAAGTGATAAAGAACCTGAACAAGAGTTCATTTCAGACATGCTTCCCCAACACACGCCAACACCAGCAAATGCAAGGCTTCAGCATTGCTGGTTATATAACTATTCCCCAAAGATCTATACTCAGTTCATCTCAGAGTGAATGCTTCCCCCGACCCAGCCATCCAGCTTTCATCTCACAAGGATTGAGCCTACGACATGCCAGGCACTGGGGACTCAAGTGACCAGGCAGTTCCTCCCTTGGAGGAGTTTACCATCATGGCAGAAGCATCCTCAGAGCACCGTGTACACAGGTACCACAGGAGGGTGACTCTCTGCAGCCTGCACTTTCTCTTCCTTCAGGTCTCAGCTTAAATGTCACCTCTTTGAGGGGGCTTGCTAGTCAGTCTTCCTTTATTTTTCTGTCTCACTTCCTTGACATCAAAGGAAATATCCTCCAAAACACGACTGACAATTTTTCTTTCTTTGTCTTTTAACTCGTGTGTGTGTGTGTGTGTGTGTGTGTGTGTGTGTGTGTGTGTGTTGCCTGCGAAGCCACAATACAATGTGGTCCCATAAGGGCATGAGCCACAACTCTCTTATTCACAAAGGTACCTCCAAGGCATGAAACATACGGGGAGTTTAGTTTGTTAATTGAATGAAAAAAAGTTGCAACCAGATGGTCAAGAGCCTTGAATGCCATGCTAAGAAGTTTGGCATTTAGGCCATGAGAAATAACAGGAAATTGGATCAGGGCCAGGCATGATCAGTTCTGTGGTTTGGAAAGCCAAGAATGGAGATGTTGTGATGAGGTAAAGGGGGTAAGAGAAATAGTAGAAGCAACTGCCATGGATAAGACTTGAGAATGTGCTGACCTGACCTGAGACGCTAATGGAAGGGAAGGAACAGTTAGGAAATATTTAGGTGGAATCATTTAGGGATGCCTGTGGGTAGTGAGGGAAACGGAACATGACTAAGGGATAGTAAGTAGCTGGGGGCTATTTTGTAACCACTGGGCCGTCACTGATTAAGCAGAGGTAATGAAAGAAGGAGAATGCGAGACATCCACCGTGGGCTGCACCTGCAGAATGTCCTGGAAGGTTTCTTGGAGGTGGTGGGCGCTCTGAATGCAAAGACCAGGGTGGGGGCACAGGGCAGGATTTGGGAGTCATGGGTAGAATCTGAGGCAGACCGGTGCTCACAGAGAGTGCATACACACTTCAGACAGACCACCTAGGACAAGACCTTGAGGACGCCACACTCCAAAAGGTGGCAAAAGGCAGAGAAGCCAGGGCCAGACACTAAGCCAGAGGAGGAGAAAGAAGACTCGGACACCAGCGTTATTATGGAAACCAGAGGGGCGAGAATTGTCCAAAGTGGGGTGTGAAGTTCTGCTGCCCACTGGGGCTGGGAGTCCAGCAGAGAGCGTGGTAGAGACTCAGCCTTGGGCGGGCATGCAGCCGCAGCCAGCAGCATGGTGAGTGCAGAGGGTCATGTCTCCAGGGGTGAAAGGGAAGCCAGAGAGCAGGAATCTCTGAATCAGTCAGAGTCAAGTCAAAAAAGGACAACATCCACAACGGACCACACGGCCAGGTGTGGGAGAAGACCATGGGCGAGCTTTTCTAGGGCCGTTATGGTGGAGGGGGTGGGCTAGATGGGGGACTGCAGAGGGTTGGGGATGCCGGAGGGGTATGGAGGGTGCTGACATCCTTTAGAAAGCTCAGCTGTGCAGAGAAGCAGAGAATGGGGCAGGAGCAGGAGGGCCCTGGGTGGGTGGGCAGGATTCTCCAGAGAGAGGGAACTTAGCAAGTTTGGGGCTGAAGGGAGTCAGTGGACAGCATCCTTGCCCTCTTGAAAAGTTGTTGTTTTTTCCTTTGCATTGGAAAAATACCTGCAGTAGGGCTGCGTGCAGTGACTCACACCTGTAATCCCAGCACTTTGGGAGGCCCAGATAGGCAGATCACCTGAGATTAGGAGTTCAAGACCAGCCTGGCCAACATGGTGAAATATCTCTACTAAAAATACAAAAATTAGCTGGGTGTGGTGGCATGCCTGTAATTCCAGCTACTCGGAAGGCTGAGGCAGGAGAATCACTTGAACCCGGGAGGCAGAGGTTGCAGCAAGCTGAGATTGTGCACTACATCCTGGGCAAAAGAGAGAAACTCTGTTTCAAAAAACAAAAACAAAAACCGACAGTTACAAAATAAAATGTGAGTTCCTCCTCAGCCACCCATCCCACTCCCAAGGGGTAATCATTTTTTCAGTTTTCTATGTGTCTACACATAGATATATGATTTTTCACTATTACAAACAGCACTGCAGTGAGCCTCATGCATTGGTCTTTGGGCACTTGTGTGAGTCCTTCCGTAGGACAAATTCTCAATGCTGGACTTGTCAGTTACAGGGTCTGCATATAGGTATGCTGTTTGCTTGAAGTGCTTCTTGGATTTGTCTGCTCTTCCCTTATGGACTGGGAATGAAAAAGGCAGGGAAGAAGATAGATTTCCAAGGAGGCATGTAAATGGAAAACAAGGAAGTATCTCAACTTCATAATAGCTTTCTTCTTAATCAGGATGTTGTGGGTGACTATTTATACATAAGTAATTCTTATTCACCTGATAATGGACCATGTAGAAATAAATCTCAGAGAGGTAACAGTCTGCTCTTCTTGGTTTGACCATCCATTTTCCGAGGCTAAAGTCATATTGAGAGAAGATACTGGTTCCTGAGGGCACATTTAGGTGTGTTAAAAGAATTATGTGGGAAATTTGTTCACAATCAAAGATTGTGAGATCAAAGACGAAGTCCATTAGAAATTTTTAAAAAAATTGTATTTCTGGGACTTGGTATTTAATATGTGAGGTCATCAGATTAATCATATTTTCAGATCATTCTTTGGCACTGAGTGAGGAAAACCTTCCCTCAGTCCTGCAGAGAATGCAAAAACACGCAGGAAAAACAAAGCTGAAGTGTAAACAGCTTCTTTGCAGGGGTCCTCTGATCGCTCCAGCGTGGCCAGCACACTGAGCCTGGAGCGCCCTCTTGCGGCTGCAGGCTCCCCTGCGCCAGCCTGGCTCCTGCCCACACAAGTCGGGTTTTCAGCGTTTGGAAAGCTGCTCTGGCTCTCCAGTTCCAACATCAGCACATCCTCCAGCTTCTTCTGCTGTTGACACTGAAACCCCAAGATGTTCTTTCTCAATATTTATGCAATATTTTCAAGTTACTCTGGGCTCTGCCTCCTCTGTAAGAAGGATTTCTTGATGACTAGTTTTTAAAACCACCCGTCTTAGATCTGAGTTAATCCATTGGGATTGCACTTAACGTTTGTTAGCTGTCAGGAATTCATAACTTTGGATAAGAGAGAACCAGATCTAGAAGCCAAAAGAGAACGGCAAGCAGGTCCACGTGTCACTACCCAAAGCCTGTGAGCAAAGTGTGGCTGAGATTGACGTTTTCTGTGCGCTCTAGAAAGCTGTCAGAACTTTAGGTCGGCCTCGTAGTTCTGGTATTCATTTAACAACTATTTGCTAAATACCTAGGCAGTGTTTCTATTGCAAGATGCTTGGAATTCTACAAGCATCATCGTGGGTTACTGAAGCCTCCATAATGTTCTTTCAAATTCCCAGTTAGTCTATCCTGTCCTCCTACCAGCACGTTTGACGAAGTCAATCCTCTCAACTCAGCCATGGCTCGTTCCTAACTTCTTGAAAGGCAAGATTCAGTCCTCCAGGGAACATGCTCCTCATCTGTTATGTTAGGAAGGAAGAAGCAGCATGAAGGAAAACAATTTTTCCAAAGAACTGCCTGTTTTCCTTGGAGCTGGACTGGGCCAGAGCTGAGGTCGGACCCTGTTTGGATGTGGGAGCCTGCGGTTACCTGGCGCTATCTCATCAACCCTGCTGGGTGAGCCACAGGCCCGCAGCCCTCTGCTCTCCCTGCGCCCTGCTCCTCCTGCAGGTAGAAGAGAAGCCCCTTCTCCCTCTGTTTCTCTCTCAGTCCCGTGTGAATGCCTGGGGGCCCGCTTGCCAGGCAGAGGGTGATTGGAAGGGGCCAACCCTAAAGAGGGAGTGTTTCCTTCCAGCAAGACCACAACATTCAGAGAGTCAAAGCCAGCAGATGGCAGCCCTGGTGGAAGAGCCAGGCAATGTCGTCCAGGAGAGATAAGGAAAGGACACGAGGCCAAGGGCTGGAAGGGATCAAATCACAGCGGTGTCCAAGATTCCACTCGTTATTTCTGCCCCACTTTTGCTAAACTTCACATGAACCTCAAAGGGGCTGACATCCTTTCTTCCTCACTTCTCTTGGCTTTATGACCACAACTTGATACTTCTTTGGGAAAACTAAGAATCTTTCTACCATCCAAAGTTCAATGAACTATTGAACAGTTCATTATAAGTAAACCTGGCTTCTTAAAAAAGCTAACGTTTTCTGTAAAATCATTCTGAGTTACAGGAAGGTGGCATAGAAGGACTGTATTTTATGAACTTGCTCCATTAAAAGTCTCAAAATTTCAGGTGCCTTTCCCAAATTATGCTGTTTGATTAAATGCAGCGCATTCAGTTCAACTCTCCAAATATTTATTGAGCTGAGCTCTGTGTTAGAAAAAGACCTGGATGTTGCCCTCAGGAAATTCATGACCAAAAGAGGAGACAGATGAATAAACAGATCATCTCAGTCCAATATGGTAAGTGCAATGCTAGAATTACATACAAGGTGGAACTTTCAAGCCTCTGCCCTCGTGGTCTGAAGGGAGAGCCTGAATTAATCGGAAAGTACACAAATAAAAGTAGAATTTAAGCCCTGGCCAGCATGATAGAAGACAGGCAGGCAGCGCAACGAGAGCTGGGGACTAGAGGAGGTATCCCTGAAGAAGTCACAGCTGAGATCTGAAAGATGGGTCAGGGTTAATTCGTTGTGGAGGGAGGGGTAGGAACAGTGGTGCAGGCAGTGGGGAGAGTTTGTGTAAAGCAACAGTGGCAGGAAGGCACGTGATGTATCCCAGGGGCCAGACCAAGGCTGTGTGGCGTACGCGCAAAGCTGGAAGGAGAGAGTGGGCGGCCGGGCTGGAGAGGTCAGTAGAGCTGGACCCCACCTAGGGTCTGGTGGACCACAGCCTTCACTTCTACGTGCTCCTTCCTCATCCGCCTGAAGGGATCCCAGCAGCACCTTCCTCATAGGAATAAGCTAGTCCATTTTTGTAAGGCGCAAAGAGGAGAGTGTCACAAGTACAGGCAGCCCTGACTGGTGTCATTACCCCTCCTCATCCTCACCCTGACTGTTGTCATTATCCCTCCTCATCCTCGCCGAGACTGTTGTCATTACCCCTCCTCATCCTCGCCGTGACTGTTATCACCCCTCCTCATCCTCACCCTGACTGTTGTCATTAACCCTCCTCATCCTCACCGACTGTTGTCATCACCCCTCCTCATCCTCACCCTAACTGTTGTCATTACCCCTCCTCATCCTCGCCGTGACTGTTGTCATTACCCCTCCTCATCCTCGCCGTGACTGTTGTCATTACCCCTCCTCATCCTCACCCAGACTGTTGTCATTACCCCTCCTCATCCTCGCCATGACGGTTGTCATCACCCCTCCTCATCCTCGCCCTGACTGTTGTCATCACCCCTCCTGATCCTCACCCTGACTGTTGTCATCACCCCTCCTCATCCTCACCCTGACTGTTGTCATCACCCCTCCTCATCCTCGCCGTGACTGTTGTCATTACCCCTCCTCATCCTCGCCGTGACTGTTGTCATTACCCCTCCTCATCCTCGCCGTGACTGTTGTCATTACCCCTCCTCATCCTCACCCAGACTGTTGTCATTACCCCTCCT
>JAPYYA010002508.1:0-13918 GCA_028533165.1 Leontopithecus rosalia
CTCATAAAGAGATTTAGACTCAACAAGACAGAAAATTAATAAGGATATCCAGGACTTGAACTCAGATCTGGAACAAGTAAACTCAATAAATATTTATAGAGCTCTCCATTTTAAATACACAAAATATACATTCTCCACCTTAAATACACAAAATATTGATCAGCCATTATTAATACCCATTTTTAGAATAAAGCTACATCCCCATTTTCTCTCCCTCTTTTTCTTCCTCTTTCTTCCTCTCCTTCACTCCTTTTTTCTTTATGTCTAAAAAAATAAAAATAAAAAAAATGCTGCTGAAGGAATCATAGACAACACAAACAAATGGAAATACATTTTATGCTAATGGATGGGTAGAATCAGAATTGTGCAAATAACCATACTGCCAAAAACAATGAACAAATACAATGCAATTCCCATAAAAATACCACCATAGTTCTTTTAAGAACTAGAAAAAATCATAAAATTCATATGAAACCAAAAATATAGCTCACATAGCCAAAGTAAGACTAAGCTAAAAGAACAGATCTGGAGGTATCATGTTATCCAACTTCAAATTGTACCATAAGGTGATAATCAACAAAACAGTATGGTACTGGTATAAAAGTAGGCAAATGAAACAGAATAGAGAACCCAGAAATAAAGCCAAGTAGTTACATGCAACTAAACTTTGACAAAGCAAACAAAAACATAAAGTGGGGAAAGAACACCCTTTTGAACAAATGATGTGTTGAAATAATTGGCAAGCCACATGTAAAAGAATGAAACTAGATCTTCATATCTCACCTTATAGAAAAATCAACTCAAGATGGATCAAAAACTTAAATATAAGACCTGAAACCATGAAGCTTCTAGAAGATAACATTGGAGAAATCCTTCTAGAAGATAGCATTATCTAGAAGATAACATTGGCTTAGGCAAAGACTTCATGACCAAGAACCCAAAAGCAAATGCAACAAAAACAAAGATGAATAGATGAAACTGAATTAAACTAAAAAACTTCTACCCATCCAAGGAAATAATCAGCAGAATTAACAGCCAATCCAGATAGTGGGAGAAAATCCTTACAATTTATACATCCAACAAATGACTCTTATCCAAAATCTACAAAGAACTCAAATTATCAAGACAACAAATGATCTCATCACAAAGTGAGCTAAGGATGTGAATAGACAATTCTCAAAACAAGATATACAAATGACGAAAAAACATGAAAAGATGCTCAACATCACTAATTATAAGAGAAATGCAAATCAAAACCACAATAGGATACTACTTCACTCCTGAAAGAAAGGCCATAATAAAAAAAATAGATGTTGGCTTGGATGTGGTGAAAAGGAAATCCTTTTCACTACTGATGGGAACATAAACTAGCACAAACTACTATGAAAAACAGTGTACAGATTCCTTAAAGAACTAAAAGTTGATCTACCATTTGATCCAGCAATTCCACTACTAGCTATCTATCCAGATGATAAGAAATCATCATACAAAAAAGATTCTTGCAGCACAATTTTCAGTTGCAAAAATATGGAACCACCCCAAATGCCCATCCATCAGTGATAGATAAAGAAAACATGGTGTTTTCCAATTCGGGTGGGCACCATCCAGTTCCTTAGGGACCTGAAGAGAAAAACCAGAGCAGGTTAAATTCATTTCCTGACTGACTGCCTGGACTAGAAAAACAATATTTTGTTCTTGGCACTACTGGATGTCAGTGCTTCAAACTACACCACTACCTTTCCTGAATATCCAGCATGCAGACACTAGATCTTGGACTGTATTCTCAATTTACATAATTGTATGAGCCAATTTGTTATAATAAATTATCAACTCTCATAATCATGTGAGCCAATTTCTTACAATAAATGTCATTTTTACTGTGTGTGTGTGTGTGTGTGTGTGTGTGTGTGTGTGTGTGTGTATCCTATTGGTTTTGTTTCTCTGAATATCCCTGAGTAAATTCCTTCCTGTGAGTTGTAGAAAATGGGATTGAAGTTTTAAGTCATGGCCAGACAACTCATGCTGCAAGGGATAATGAGTTTTCTTCCATTGTAATTATTCAAAGCAGTCAGTAAATAAGAGTAAACAAATAAAATAAATAAATAAATAATATCTCATTAGTAAAAGGATTAATGTTTCTGATACTTCTATGTAATTGTTTTAAAGACAGCCACCTTACAGTTGAGGGTCTGATTAGACATAGATGTATGTGTCTCTTGGCTAAAAAAATATCCCTAATACATTTTTTATTATCTGTGCTAGATGCTTTCTAAAAATTCTTTTTTTCGGTGTTTCAGAATCCAAGGGCTAATCAGCAGCACTCTTGATTAGATTCATAGTCAGTCTCCCTTTGTCATCCACACATGCCTAATTCTTTAAAAGTTATACACAAAAGAGTATAGGCTATAATATAATTAAGCTATGTATTCTCACCCAAATTTCATCATGAATTTGAATCTCCACAATCCTCATGTGTCAAGTAAGAGACCAGGTGGAGTTAACTGAATCATTGGGCTATTTCACTTATGCTATTCTCTTGGTAGTGAATTAGTTATCATGAGATCTGATGATTTTATAAAGGGCTCTTCCCCTCTTGACTTAGCACTTCTCATTCCGGCTGCCTTGTGAAGAAGGTGCCTTGCTTCCCTTTCACCTTCTGCCATGATTGTAAGTTTCCTGAGACCTCCCAGTTAAGAGGAACTGTGAGTCAATTAAATCTCTTTTCTTTATAAATTACCCAGTCTTGGGTATTTCTTTATTGCAGTGAGAAAATGGACTAACAAAGTCTGCTAGCTGTATTTAAACAGATAATAAAAATGTCTTTCTAATGACAGGAAATGATAATAAAGTTGGTTACAGGTCTTTACCCCCATTTTTCTCTCCAGTAGTAGAAAATTTATGTCTGATTTTAGGAAGTGTTTTCCTGTGCTACGTATGTGCTATATAGTGTTTCTTGTGATACATATGTGATACTTAAGAAGTTCTATTCTTAGGCTCTTTACTATCATGGAAAATCTTTTTAAGAAATGATAGTAAAGTTGGAGATTAGTAGGACTTGTTTTCTGATCACAACCCTGCTGATAAAAACAGAATTCATCAGAGAAAGCAATCAAAATCATGACAAAAATGACCCCTACTTGTCTTAACTGCTCATTATCATACTCCAACCAGTACCCTGGCATTTGCAAATGTCATGGTAGGGACCAGGCTGAGCTCCAACTTGGGGGCTCATTTGCATCAATAGAATAAAAATAACTAGTTCTTTGAAAAAACTGTATATAATGTATCCTGAATAATATGTTTTCTCCCACTTAGAATTTACTGTATGTATTAGTCCATTTTCAGACTGCTATAAAGAACTGTCCAAAATTGGGTAACTTATAAAGAAAAGAAATTTAATTGACTTACAGTTCCACATGGCTGAGAAGGCTTCAGGAAAGTTACAATCATGGTGGAAGGCGAAGGGGAAGAAAAGAACTTCTTCACAACATGGCAGGAAAGTGAGAGCTTGCAAGAGCAGGGAAAGTTGCCCTCTAAAACCATCAGATTTCATGAGTCCTCACTCACTATAATGAGAACAGCATGGGAAAGCTGACCCCATGAACGAATCACGTTCTACTGGGTCCCTTCCTGGATATGTGGGAATTACAGGGATTACAATTTAAGATGAGGTTTGGGTGGGGAGACAGGCAAACCATATTATAGTAACTAAACAAAATATAGCTATTAAATATGTCAAAAACCTGAATACAGGTAACAAAGTCCTGTGTATTCAGCAATATATTATGATATATGAAAGAGAAACAAGGTTTTGTAATATCACATTCATTAATCTATTTTTAAGTAATTTTGCATTCAAATATACTGTATGAAGTCCCTCTAAAAAAACAAGATAATACTGGTGAGTTAATTGCCCTTTAAGACCTGAGGTTTTATTAGTATAAGGGAAAATAAAATATCACAAAATATATAATTTAATTTAAAAATACCACATATAGTACTAATTGTGTGTCAGGCAATGTCCAAACTCCTTGATTTTCATACCAGCTGTGATCAAGGAGCTAAATTATGATACTCCCTTTATATCTGAGAAAATGTAGGCTTAACAAAATTAAGTGACTTGACCAAGATTATACAACAGGTAAGTGACAAATCTGGATTTGTAATCCAGGGAATATTTAGACCCAGACTCTTAACTGCTATGTCATACTGAGTAATTATGTTAGTAATTATGTTAGTAAATATGTTAGTCAATATAACATAGTAACTAATACACACATATAAATTAAGAAGAAAAACCAAATCATAAAGTACAAATATTGAATGTATCAGAATATATCTTACAATTTTGGTTTCCAAATATTTATAAAAACAAACAAACAAAAAAAATCTACTCTATTTCCAAACAAACAAAAAAGCATCTTTCTTATTTTGCTTTTTACAGTTAATTGTTGTATTTTACATACTCCTACAATTTCAATTTAAGCTAACAGGAAATTCAAGGAGTATTTCCATAGGCACTAAAACATGGTTTAACTAATGGGGAAATTCCCAGTGTACTCAATAGTTTCTAGAAATCATGTAGAATCAGCATATGAAAGAACGAGAGAACAGTGAGCAAAGAGGTAAATATAAGATGGCTGCAGTACACTCCTACAATCCTAAACTAGCTGTGTTTCAAAGATGGTATTTTCTTTTGGAGGGAGGATGTGGGGAAAGAGAGAAAAAAAGGAAAGAAAGAGAAAAAGAGAAAAAATGAAAGAGAAAAAGAAAGAGGAAGAGAAAGAGGGAGAGAGAATGGGAGTCTTGCTTTACTGCCCAGGCTAGAATGCAGTCTAAAAATGGGTATTGAAAACCTCTTTTATGCCAATAATTGTGCTTAACAATGGAGACAGGAAGGAATAAGGGAGGAAAATAACAAACAAGCAGCCAACCAAAATTTCATTCAAAGCTGTGAAATGCTATGTAATTACTGAGGAGTGATTTACTTCCAATTATGTAGTCACTTTTAGAGTAGGTGTGATGTGGTACTGATAAGAATGTATGTTTTGTGGATTTGGGGTAGAGATTTCTAGAATTGTTTATTAAGTTTACTTGTTCCAGGTCTGAGTTCAAGTCCTGGATATCCTTGTTAATTTTCTATCCTGTTGATCTAATATTGACAATGTGATGTTAAAGTCTCCCACTGTTATTGTGTGGGAGTCTAAGTCTCTGTATAAGTCATTAAGAACTTGTCTTATGTATCTGGGTGCTCCTGTATTGGGCGCCTATATATTTAGGATCGTTAGCTCTTCTTGTTGCATTGATACTTTTACCATTATGTAATGTCCTTCTTTGCCTCTTTTGATCTTTGTTGCTTTAAAGTCTATTTTATCAGAGGCAAGAATTGTAACTGCTGCTTTTTATTAATTAATTAATTCATTCATTTATTTATTTTTGCTCTCCATTTGGTTGGTAAATCTTCCTCCAGCCCTTTGTTTTGAGTCTTTGTGAATCCTTACATGTGAGCTGGTTCTGGATGCAGCATACTAACGGGTTTTGGCTTTTTATCCAATTTGCCTGTCTGTGTCTTTTAATTGGGGAATTTATTTTATTTAAATTTAGGATTCATAATAATATATGTGAGTTTAAAACTGCCATTTGATGCTAGCTGGCTGTTCTGCCCATTAGTTGATGTAGATTCTTCATTATGTTGATGCTTTTTACCTTTTGGTATATTTTTGGAATGGCTGATACTGGTTGTTCCTTTCTATGTGTAGTGCTTCTTTCAGAAGCTCTTGTAAAGCAGGCCCAGTGGTGATGAAATTTCTGAGTACTTGCTTGTTTGCAAAAGATTTTATTTTTCCTTCACTTATGAAGCTTAGTTTGGCAGGATATGAAATTCTGGGTTGAAAGTTCTTCTATTTAAGGATGTTGAATATTGGCCCCCACTCTCTTCTGGCTTGTAGGGTTTCTGCTGAGAGATCTGCTGTGAGTCTGATAGGCTTCCCTTTATGGGTAACCTGACCTTTCTCTCTGGCTGCCCTTGGCATTTTCTCCTTCATTTCAACCCTGGTGAATCTGACAATTATATGCCTTTGGGTTGCTCTTCTTGAGGAATATCTTTGTGGTGTTCTCTGTATTACCTGGAGTTGAATATTGTCCTGCCTTGCTAGGTTGGGAAAGTTTTCAGAATAGTGTCCTGAAGAATATTTTCCAGCTTGGATTCATTCTCTTCGTCACATTCAGGTACACCTATCAAACGTTGATTAGGTCTCTTCACATAGTCCCATATTTCTTGGGCACTTTGCTCATTCCTTTTTACCCTTTTTTTCTCTAATCTTATCTTCTCATTTTATTTCATTGAGTTGGTCTTCGACCTCTGATATTCTTTCTTCTGCTTGATCAATTTGGCTGTTCAAACTTGTGCATACTTCACAAAGTTCTCTTGTTGTGTTTTTCAGCTCCATTAATTCACTTATATTCCTCTCTAAATTGTCTATTCTAATTAGCATTTCATCATACCTTTTTTCAAGGTTCTTAATTTCTTTGCATTGGATTAGAACATATTCTTTTAGCACACAGAAGTTTCTTATTATCCACCTTCTGAAACATGATTCTGACAATTCATCACACTCATCCTCCATCAGGCCTTGTTCCCTTGCTGATGAGGAGCTGCAATCCCCTGAAGGAGGAGAGGCATTCTGATTCTGGATGTTTTCAGCCTTTTTGTGCTGGTTTCTTCCCATCTTTGTGGACTTATCCACCTGTCTTCTTTGTAATTGCTGACTTTCAGATTGGGTCTCTGAGTGGATGTCCAGCTTGTTGGTGGTGATGTTATTTCTGTTTCATTGTTTTCCTTCAGTGGGCACCCCTCCCCCACAGAGCTGGACCTTCCCAGGTTTAGCTGTGCTTGCTGTGAAACTCTCAACCATCAGCATTTCCAATTGCTGGTTTTTTTTTTTTGTGGGGGTGGGACCAGCTGAGCCCGATCACCTGGCTCCTGGCCTCAGAGCCCCCTTTTTTTCTTTTCCTAATTATATGGTTGATTCTCTCCCAGGTGCCCCAGTCACCCACTGCAAAGGAGCCAGGATCTATGCAATTTCCTGTGTGGTGACTGTGCCGGCTGAAACAGTGGCACTGAGATTTGTGGCACTTTCTCTGGAATCTCTCTGTGGATTCTCTGTGGATTCTCTCTGTGGATTCTCGTGGAATCTCTCTGTGTGGCTCCCAGCTTCAGTCCCCTTCTCAATCAGCTGAATGGGTGACTCTGCCTTCCCGGAGCTCCAAATGCCAACTTAAAGGGCACCCAGTCCCGCATACTCCACACCCGCCGCACCAGGACACCAGCAAAACAACCGTGCTGACCAAAAGAGTCGTGCTGGTGAGGCGTAGGGATCTTCCGCTGGGAATCTCCTGGTCTGTAGGCAACAAAAATTTGTCTGGAAGTCTGGCGTCCACTCATTCCCTGTGCCTTCACTGGGAGCTGCAACCTTGAGCTGCTGCTAGACAGCCATCTTGGATCTCTCGTCAGACTGTATTTTCTTTGCCCACCTCTTGACTTTCTTTTGCAGAATAAGGCTGCTTTTAAGCTCATTTTGATATGTGCACATTTTTTAGAGTTCCATGGAAAGAATATTACAATATTATTTATAGTTTTATTTAAAAAGCATATTTTTATTTATAAAATATTTTATTTCAACTTCATTGAAAATGTTTGTTGGCTTTTGTAGAATGAAATAGGCATGTTTATTTATATCCATTGCTTTTTAATTCTTCCCTTAGCAAATCTAATATACTCACCTTATATTGTGTTCTGCAGTTTTGTAGTTCAAATGCATAGCCTTCTGTTACTTTCTTGGGGGAAACAAGCTATGTAATGTTTATAATTTTGACAGTGTCATTATTATTATAGCGATACAGTGGAAACCAATATAAAGATCAGAAAATGTAGAAAGTAATTTTAGATGCATTATATCATTGAAAGGAGTCATATTGATATAGCCCAAGATATAAAACCAGTCTCCAGTATGGCAAGGCTAATATTTTCTGTCCCATATTTTCCTGGATGTAGCAAATTATTTATTATACATGATGACTCTAGAAATACTTCAGAACAGTGAAAAACTCTAATAATAGTGATTTTATACACCTATATAGAATAATGTTACCAACTTTGCATCTTAAAAACAATAGTCTGTTAAAAGAATTATATAAGTTAGCCAAGCTCATGGTTCATACCTGTAGTCTCAACACTGAGAAGTGTGGATGGGTGTATTGATGGCATAGGAGTTCAAGACCATACTGCACAATAGGGTGAAACCTTGTCTCTACAGAAAAAGACAAAAACTAGTCAGGCATGGTGTCAAGCACCTGTAGTCTTAGCTACTTGGGAGACTGAGGTGGGAAAATAGCTTGAGCCTTGGAGGTGGAGGTTGCTGTGAGCTGAGATTTCACCACCGTCCTCCAGCCTAGTGCTAGAGTGAGACTCTGTCATAATAACAACAATAATAATAATATATAACTCAAACTGAGAACTAGGCCAAAATTATTTTTAAAATGTTATCAATTTTAATATATTTTAATTTTACATACACAGGTGTATGTGTTTTTGGTGACATCAGACTGCTGAGTAAAAATGTAGCACATGTAAAGCCTCAGTTTTACTTTCAGTCATCTTACCAAGGAGTAGGACTGGTGCTTATTCCTGGAAGGCATCACAGAACCTGTCACAATGAGGCCTTCCTAACCCCCGGCCCCTTTGATCTTTCCTTATATAGTACGTAGTACTCCTTATAATCCCCCAAATTCACTAGTGTAATTTTTTTTATATTTATCTTCCCAGATATTATATAAAAATAATGTCAATATTTTTATTTTTTCTTAACAGAGCAGTTGCTTCCTATGAGCCCAATATTTAACCTTTTGAAAAGCTGTACTAACCAAGATGTAAAGGTTGAATTCCATTTCAATAAAATGTGTGCATACATGTGTGTTTTTTAAGAGCTATTCTATGAAGCTGCATAAGATCTAAGATAATCCTGTAAAGCCCATTGGCATTTATCAGAAATAGGTTGTGTTTAATTAACTGGACACAACTACACCATTATTAACATTAACATAAATGACAAGTGCTTTTCCTACTTACACATTTATTCACTTATTCATTATCACATTGAAAAAATATTCATGGAGGGAATCTATGTTCCTGGCATCACGTTAGATAGTAGGGATATGGCAAAAACAAAGATTGACATAATCCCTGCCTCTAAGACTTTATAATCCCCTTTATGTAAGCAGATACGGTATTTCATTCATCTCCTTATGACATTTTAGAGGAAAGATAAGAGAAAAAAAGAGAGAAGAAAGAAAGGGATTGGATGTATCTTAAAAGTATCTGTTCTACTAAGAAAAGCCATTGCTCTTAAGTAAACCTCATGCCCTCTTTCTTTCTCTGTTCAGAAAACTCAGTTTTTTTCACTCCCAAGTCACTTTTCACACCAAAACAATATACTCAATTTTTATGCTGATATAATAAAGTTACTTCTTGAAAATATTAATCTTTGCTTCTGTTTAATAAATGATGTTGGGATAACTGACTAGCCATGCACAGAAAACAGAAAGTGGACTCCTTCCTGACACCTTACACTAAGATTAACATTAAAGACTTAAACATAAGACCTAACACCATAAAAACCCTAGAAGAATATCTAGACAATACATTCAAAACATAGGCATAGGCAAGAACTTCATGACTAAAACACCAAAAGCATTGGCAACAAAAGCTAAAATAGACAAATGGGATCTAATTAAACTCTAGAGCTTCTGCACAGCAAAAGAAACAATCATTAGCGTGAACCGGCAACTAACAGAATGGGAAAAAAAATTTGCAATCTACCCAACTGACAAAGGGCTAATATCCAGAATCTACAAAGAACTAAAACAGATTTACAAGAAACAAACAAACAAACCTATTCAAAAGTGGGTGAAGGACATGAACAGACACTTTTCAAGAGAAGACATATATGATGCAAACAAACATGAAAAAATGCTCATCATCACTGGTCATTAGAGAAACGCAAATCAAAACCACATTGAGATACCACCTCACACCAGGTAGAATGACAATCATTCAAAAAATCTCGAGACAACACATGCTGGAGAGGATGTGGAACACTTTTACACTTTGGTGGGAATGTAAATTAGTTTAACCATTGTGGAAGACAGGTGGTGATTCCTCAAGGACCTAGAAATAGAAATTACATTTGACCCAGCAATCCCGTTACTTGGTATATGTCCAAAGGATTATAAATCATTCTATTATAAAGACACATGCACAGCTATATTCATTCAGGCACTGTATACAGTAGCAAAGACCTGGAACCAACCCAAACGCCCATTGATAGACTGGACAAGGAAAATGTGGCACATGTACACCATGGAATACTATTCAGCGATAAAAAAAACAATGAGTTCATCTCTTTTGTAGGGACATGGGTGAACCTGAAAACCACCATTCTAAGCAAACTGACACAAGAACAGAAAATCAAATACTGCATGTTCTCACTCATAGGCAGGTGCTGAACAATGAGAACACATGGACACAGGGAGGAGAGCATCACACACTGGGGTCTGTTGTGGGGGACTAGAGGAGGGGAGCGTGGAGTTGGGAGGTTAGGGAAGGATAATATGGGGAGACATGCCTGTTATAGGTGACAGGGTGATGGAGGCAGTAAACCTTTAGATGTATTCAGCATATATTTCTGGAGCACATACTATACATGTCAGTTATAAGAGACAGACATGGGTGTTAATTTTATTTTTCTCTTACTTAGTTTACAGGATTTTACTTTACTATGAATAAGGAACAGAGAGACCTGTGTTGAGGGAAATGACATAGAATGAACAAGAACAGGGAGACTGTAGATGAGCTGAGAGTTGACTTATCTCATTCACTGCTACCATTCACAATATCTGGAAGGAAGGTAGAGAAATATATGTATTTTAAACAAGTGTGTTAAAAGCTTTAGTTGGCCTCTAAGCGAAGAACACAGGACTATGAGTAGTTTATCAATACTTAAATATTATAATATTTTATATCATAATCCAGATTTCCAGTTTATCTTGGACAGTGACTCATATTAGAAACTACAGTCACTCAGCCTGCTTCATCCACTTAAATAATTTACGTCATTTCAATCAGCTTATGTTTCCCCAAATTGCCAAATCAGAAGACCCGTCTAAGTTGTTGGCTCAAAGTGTAGGTTTCCAGCTCATCCTTTGGAAGCTCTAGTTCAATAGAACTGGGATGGTGATATGGACTCTGTATTTTGTGTTTTTATTTTTCTTTTTTCTTTTTTTTTTTTAGAGATGAGGTTTCACCATGTTGATCAGGCTGGTCTTGAACTCCTGACCTTGTGATCCACCTGTCTCGGCCTCCCAAAGTGCTGGGATTACAGGTGTGAGCCACTGTGCCCTGCTTGGACTCTGTATTTTAACAGATATCCAAAGTGACACATTTGTAACTAAAGTACTTGGGAAAGTGCTGTTGTAGGCATTTCAGTTTGTAACCCCAAAATGATTAACGACATGCTACTAACCTCACCTAAAGTCAATGATCTCGACATAGTATTAACGTATGAGAGTTTAAGAAAGGTATTGGCAGAAAGTAAAATATAGTAATCACATATAATTTCTTATGTGTAAGAATATATGGAAATATATGCATGTGTACCCATGATTACTAATGTACAGTGCCCTGGATCAGGGATCCCCAACCACCATGTCATGGACCACTACCAGTCTGTGGTTCATTAGGAACAGGGGCTTCACAGCAGGAGGTGGGTGGTGGGCTAGTAAGGGTAGGTTAATCTGTATTTATAGCCATTCCCCATGGCTTCCATTACCGCCTGAGTTCCACCTCCTGTCAGATTCCTGGTGGTATTACAGTCTCATAGGAGCACAAATCCTATTGCAAACTGCACATGGGAGGGATCTAGGTTGCATTCTCCTGTGAGAATTCCATTCCTGATGATCTGTCACTGTCTCTCGTTACCTTCATATGGGATTGTCTAGTTGCAGGAAAACAAGTTCAGGACTCTCACTGATTCTACACTAGGGTGAGTTGTATAATTATTTCATTAAATATCATAATGTAATAATAATAGAAATAAAGTACATAATAAAGGTACTGTGCTTGAATCATCCCAAAACCATACCCTAACCCCGATTTGTGGAAAAATTGTCTTACACAAAACTGGTCCCTCTTGCCAAAACTGTTGGGGACCACTGCCCTAGACTGATGTAACATTATGCTTTATGAATCATTACAGCATCTCTTGAGAAATAACTTGAGTATTTTTGAACTAGGTCAGTCTCAACATGGCTATACATTGCTATTAAATTTCCTAGAGTGGGGTCCATGTACTCTCTAAAACAATAACAAAAACACACAGAAAAAGCAAGATAAAACAAAATGGAACCTCCATATATTATTGTATTCAGACTGAGGTACAAGAAACTGTTCCAAAGACTTAGGTACATATTAATATCGATAAACATTTCATCATGTAATGTTAGGAAATAGTTAACAATCTGCATTCTGGGGTGGGAGGATACCCCAATTGGTAACATATATCAGTTTCTATAGCATGGACACTCCCATAGCTAACTTTAAATTTCCAAGTTGATATTATTAAACAAAAAGTTAAGAATGACAAGAAATGTTTCCAATCAGCTCTGATGCTGGTACAATCTGGTTCCAGCAGATCACATGACTTAAGGACCAACAATTATGTTAGAGGTAGAGTTTAAAAGAAAAAGAACAGCCTCGTTTTCAAGTTCTTTATTATGTCACTGAGTTTTGTATATTATATACACAAATCACAATACAAATAAACATAGCCCTCTTTAGTGTCAAATGAGGCAATGAGAAAAGTAATGATAAGCACTATCATTGGCTCAATATTTACTATCTTCTGGGCATTGTGTTAGTAACTAATACATATATGCATACATAAATAATATACAATTAAATGGCGATTATCTGAAGGACACAATTTGTAGCACATTACCATATTATTTCTATGATGTTAGTATGTAAGAATTTCCATTTCAAAAAGAAAAAAAAAGCCCAGAAAAAAAAATCTGGAACTCAGTGTTTTACAACTGCTAAACGTGAGTACAGTACCCAGATAACTGTACTTCTGAGCTAACATTCTGTAACCAGTAGTCTCATTGTCTGTTCTATGAGTCCAGACAATAAGTGATATCAGAAGTCAGAAAAGCAAATACTTAGGCACAGTGGTAAAAGGTGTCTTCGTGCTTAAGAAGCCAATGAATGATCTAATCGTGCTTAAGAAGCCAATGAATCGATCTAATCCAAGATGGCTGATCGCTGACAGCTCGGGATTGTAGCTCCCGGTGAAAACCCAGAGAACGAGAGGACGCCACACGTTCGGGCGAATTTTTGTCACTCACGGACCAGAGGATTCCCAGTGGAGGGGCCCCACGGGTCGCCAGCGTGACTCTTGCGGCCGGCGCAGCGGTTTTGCCGGTGTCTCGGTGCGGCAGCTCTTCGTGTAGGGTGGACGGGCTTGGTTCCCCTACTGACTAATGCTTGGAGCTCCGGGAAGGCAGAGCCACTTGTTACGGACTCAGTAAGGAAGCCAGACCGGAGATTCCCAGGCAGAGGAGCACCATCAGCCTTATTACTGCTGTTTTGGCCGGCGCAGTGGGTTGCTCGGATTCCAGCACTGGGAATCAATAAACTGGGTGTCCACTCAGAAACCTAATTAGAAAGGTGGTAACTGTAAAGACGACAGATGGATAAATTCATAATAAAGGGAAAAAACCAGCCTAAAAAGGCTGAGAATACCCAAAATCAAAACCCCTCTCCCGCTACAGGGGATTGCGGCTCCTTATCAGCAACGGAACAAGC
>JAPYYA010000251.1:0-15328 GCA_028533165.1 Leontopithecus rosalia
GTTTCTCCTGTCTGGCTTCCTTCTTGTGTCCGTAATAGGCGAGTCTGCCTTCCCGCAGCTCCAAACCTCGGTCAGATGGGGAACCAGTCGCGTTCACTCTGAGCGGAGGTGCCGGCACAGCTTCTGCGCCGGCCTCAGGAGTCAGCGCTGGGAACCCGCGCGGCTCCTCCAAACCTCTGTCAGAAGGGGAGCCAGCCCCACCTAGTCAGCTCCGAGAGCTGCCGTGCGGAGGTGCCGGCGAGACTGCTACACCGTGGTGCCGGCGAAACTTCTGCCCCGCGTGTCTCCTCCACTGGGAATCTTCTGCTCACAATCTAATTATTTATGTTGTTGATCTCACAGTCAAATGCCACAAGATTGTCTGACTTCCTACTCCTCATTCTTGCTTCCTGCCACTCCCAGTATTCCATGAAACTCCATTCATCAACATCACAGTGATTTCCACCTTACTGAATGAAGTGGCTTTTCTAAAAAACTTCTCATCATATTCCACTGGGAAGATAAGTAACCAATACCAAACCTGATATTGAAATCCTTCTTTCTTGAGCTTTCTATGATATCACATTAGCCTAATTTTTCTCCTGGTTCATCAAGGCTAGGCATTAAATTTTATTATATGCCTTTTTGGTTATTTCCTGAATTTGCTGTATTTTTCTATAATGCATTGATGATATAATAACATTTTAAAATATCAATATGTCCTTGAATTACTGTGAACAGCATTGAATAACTATATAGGGTTTTTAAAAGAAATGACTGATTCTTTTTTTTTTTTTTTTTTTTTTTTTGAGACGGAGTTTCGGTCTTGTTACCCAGGCTGGAGTGCAATGGCACGATCTCGGCTCACCGCAACCTCCGCCTCCTGGGAACAGGTAATTCTCCTGCCTCAGCCTCCTGAGAAGCTGGGATTACAGGCACAAGCCACCATGCCCAGCTAATTTTTTGTATTTTTAGTAGAGACAGGGTTTCACCATGTTGACCAAGATGGTCTTGATCTCTTGACCTCGTGATCCACCCGCCTCGGCCTCCCAAAGTGCTGGGATTACAGGCGTGAGCCACAGCACCCGGTCCTCATAGGCTCTTTTATTCCACATATTCATAAGCAGTTTGCATCAATGAGAGATAAATCTTTATTTGACCTCAGAAGTATGTTAACTTTGAAAATGATAGGAAAAATCTATTTTTCTATTCTGTGGTAGTTTACATGACATTTGATGTATCTAAAATATAGTTTGTGATCTCTCCATTCCCCACACCATTTTCCTTGAAGTTTTGTATGAGAGAGCAATGGGAAGATAAGTAACTAAGCCATTGCTACACTTTTTTTTTTTTTGGAAACTGAGATTGTAAAATATTTATAGTGATTTAAATCTTATATGGCAGAAAGGATATTTTCTCTCTGCTAAAGTCTCTGCTCATTGAAATGTGTAAATATACTTTCTATAGCATCTCCTCTCTACTAATGTTAAATTAAACGTTTTCATCAACTAATCTACTTTGAAGTTAATTAATGTTCAAGCGCCCTATGTCTATTCGTTGTGTGATTAAAATTTAAAAAATTAAATTGAGTTTATGTCTAGGGAATTGTGCTAACAGTGATAACTAGATTACAAGACATTTTGTAGAATAATGACAAAAAACTAAAATGAATCCAAAGAAAAATACAGTAAGCCATCTATTTGAATATATTCAATATTTAGAAAAGTAAATCACTAAATAGTCTCTCCCTTTTTAAACCAAAGACTCATCAATTATTTATAAGCCTCCTGAACATTTCTGTGACTTATTTTACAAGTTTAATTCAATTAATTTGTATGGTATGATCAAATCAAAATTTGGGTCTTACACTCCTTTAGCTTTCAAATATAAAATAAAAGCCTTCCAATCAAAAAGAAAATGAGGAAAATACTAATAGTTATTAATGCAAGTTAAAAAAACATCTCAATAAAAAGAAGTATTATCCAGTTTCTACTTTTCATGATTTTGGCAATAGGCTTTAAATGATGATCAAAACAGAAGACCCACTCTTTATCAATCTGTGGCTTTCTTCATGCAAGCTTATTATTCGTCACGGTTTCATAGTATCTCCTCCAGGCCAAGTGCTGTGCCTCACACCTGTAACTCCAACACTTTGGGAGGGCAAGGGAGGAGGATCACTTGAGCCAGGGGTTCAAGTCCAGCCTGAGCAACAAGCAAGTTGCTATCTGTAAAAAATAAAAATAACAAAAATTAGCCAGGTATGGTCAACACACCTGTAGTATCAACTACTTGGGAGGCTGAGATGGGAAGATAGCTTGAGGCCAGATGTTTGAGGTTACAGCAAGCTATGACCCTGCCACTGCACCCCAGCCTGGGGCAACAAAGTGACACTCTGATTCATAAAAGAAAAAAAATATACATATATATAATGCATATTTCAAACTATCATATATCATTACTTTTAAAGTTGTTACTTTCTGCTTGGTTAAGTTCCAACACTATATTTTGGTTACAAGTTTCAAAACCCCATATTTCACAGTTTTTATTCTAACCTCCCATTGTTACTTGATTAATCATTTATGGGAACTGTGTGGAATCTGCTTCTAAGAGTAAGCTAATTATTTCTGTCAAAAGAACTACCCCAGAGGTTATTGAATTAGGAATGTCTATGACGCCTACATTATGCATTGTTATGTAGTTCACCTCCAGCCATATAAACCCAGTCATCCATTTTCTTATTAATAATTTGATTGAGTATTTAAAATGTTTGATCCTTCTCTGTTTTCAGGTCTTTACTTAAATGTCACCTTCTTGGCAAGACCCTCCCTGGCCATCCTGTTTAACAGTATACCTCCAATGTCCCCTAGTCACTAGCCTGATTTATTTTGACCTATAGCACTTACCACCTTCTCATGTTTTATATTTCATTTGTTCATTTTCTGCCTTGCCCCACTTGGATGTAAGTTTAATATAAGAGATACTATATGACTTTGTTCATGCTCTAACCACTGATACTAGAAGAGTTTCTGGGATGTAATAGGTTCTTAGTAAATATTTGTTAAATGACTTTTTTAAAAAATCCTAAATGATGTGGACATTATAGAAGAAGGTGTATAAGAATTTTTCAGGTAAGCTTCAAGAGCACTTAAAACTATTTGCCAACAAAAGTAAGTTTATGAGTTTATGAAATCTCTCATAATATGTACACAGTTGTGTAGAGCATACTATTTAACAGACTCTTGAAACAGAAAATAAGAATGAAGTTTTAGTACTCAGGATTCATATTCACAAAGCAGATGTTAAATTCAGTGAAATGATGAGGTGAACATGTGATGTATAGAGTAGCAAAATGCTAGAAGCTAGAAAACAAAATCGAATGTGCTAGTAATAGGTGGCTTCTGTTTTCCCTGAGCTCCTCTGTCTCGTTCAGTCATCCTCATTGTGACTTGCTTCTCACTGCCAAGAATACTCTGCATGAAAAGTATAAGGCAGTCTGTCTCTATTGATTTCCCCTCCCCCCCATCTTATGGCATGTGTAATACTCTGGGATATAAAAACCCTAAATATAGTTGGTTGTTCTACTATTTAAAGTGCTCCTCAGTGTCTAATGAAGCAAAGTGCTCTAAAACTGAGTAGGTAGGAGCATCATTCCCAGAGCAGCTGGAGTCATAGCTCATTTTGGCACCAGTGACTGATGCAGGGTGAAAAAAGTAGCAATATGCCAGGTGGAGATAAGTCACTTAGCTGGCTGATTACATCAAATTGCTTCCAATATAATCAGCCGGGACACATTTACAAAATTGGCATTTCAAATCATTATACGGAAGTTGAATTAATCACCTAGGTATATGGCTTAATATTAGGTGTTCAGTATGTGTTCATAGTAGGCATTTAATACAAATGTTAATTATAATGTATGAAGGAGAAAAATAGAACAAATGAAATCATAGCTGATTTTTTGTAAAGTTAGACTTACCTTTACATTATGACTAGAATATTGTCCTAATCATAAACTGTGCTAGCTTTAATAAATGTTTTTGATAAATCTAAAATCTGACTGTTCTAGGTTGCCATCTATTATTTCTGAGATTTCTCAGAAATAACAGTCAGCCCCTTCTTTTCTTTGTGTCGTTCTCCATTTAGAGTCAATCAAAATTAGATTACAACTCATTTTTAAATTTCCCTAGTTCTTTGTTGCTCTGTGTCTGCCAGCTCCTGGATCTGAATTCAGCTGTGTTATTTTCTGCATATATTCCTCTTGATTAAGAGGCTCTATTGGTTGGTTGTGACAAGGTTTTACACAGTCCGTTGATCCCACAGAGTTCATTTAAACTATTTTACCATTTTCACATTTCATTATATAGAGAAATGGTATATGGGCAAGATTACAGTATAGTATACATCATTTTTTCTAACCTTTGAAATGATGACATGACAAATGGCAATAAAAATGTGTTTTAAATCCAAGTAGAGTGACGTTGACATTAGCATAAATGTTAATTTACAGTTTAAGCAGTTTTAAGAACTAAATCATTCCTTTTCTTATGGACTTTAAGACTGATATCAAAATTAGAGAGTCTCTGTACAACATTGTCTCTTTAGTTAACAATATTGTGCACTTAAAAATTGTTAAGATGGTAAATTTTATGTTAATTGTTCTTACCACAATTAAAAAACAAAAACTTTTTAATCTCAGTCACTATTATTAGATTTATAGTATTATTATATTTCTATAGACTCTTCCAAGATAAAAATAGTATTGATTTTAAAAAAAGAATTGTTGGAAGTGTTTGTTTTTTTCGTTTGCTTGTTTTTTCCATTTCAAAACAATTCAGGTAGAGAAACTTCTAAAATATTATCCATGGCGCGCGCGCATGCACACACACACACACACACACACACACACACACACACACACACGGAAAAAAGCCACATCAAACAGTTAACTCTTGTTATTTGAGGAAAGATTATGGCTTTTAAAATTTGGCTTATCTAAAGCAGAAATACTACTTTTTGAAATTTAAAATACGTAGCAATATAATTTTAATCACAAAAAAGAATAAACTCTCTCTTTAAAGAAGTCAGTAGGCCCTTAGTTTTTATTGAGCACATTAGTGACACTATAAATTATTTGCCTTAAACAAGGAAATGCACTTGTTCTACTGTATTTATTTCTTGAGTGATTTTGTAGTGGAACATTGACTGCTTTTTCGAGTTCATATCCTACCACCATCTTTTCTGGGAAGAATTCCCCTGATTTAAGTAATGAGAAAATTCTACCTCCTACTACAGAACTGGAAACATCTAGATGTCTCCTCTCCATGACTCCCTTGGCTGCCAGGTTATGACGCTTGACCAGTGAAGTGCTTCAGGTTCAACTTTGAATCTTGAGGTAGTCCAATCGACTCTAGCATAGCAGTATTGGGAGAGTCTTGCAGAGGTGCAGAGAATGGTATCCTTAGCATGACCTTGGTTGTGTTCATTGATGCCTAACCTTTCAATGCATGCTTATTTTCTCAGACAGAATCTTTAGCTTTCCTATGAATTTTTTAACCAATTATTATTCATCCAAAAAAGAATTTCTGTTTAATTTCTCCAGAGTTGGTGTTGCTGCTTACTACAAAAACTCTGGTGAAGAAACTGGTATTTGAGAATAGACTGTAGGCAGTAGATACTTGAGAAATGAGGTTTCTTGCCTAAAAAGTATGGAAGGAAAATAAATATCTCCTGTAATTATCAACAGTTGGAAATCTAGCAACTAAGGTAGGCAATTCATGAAGAGTTCAAGACTGTAAGACAGGTGGCTATTTATAGTCATACCAGAAAGCTTAGAAAGAGAATGAAACCCATATTGTCCTAGCCCCTAGTCCCAAATGGCTAAATATACCAGGGATATTGAAGATTTAGTGCTTAAGAATAATAAGATATAGGCCAGGCACAGTGGCTCACGCCTGTAATCCCAGCAGTTTGAGAGGCCAAAAAGGGAGGATCACCTGAGGTCAGGAGTTCGAGATCAGCCTGACCAACCTGGAGAAACCCCATCTCTACTAAAAATACAAAATTAGCCAGGTGTAGTGGCACATGCCTTTAATTCCAGCTACTCGGAAGACTGAGGCAGGAGAATTGCTTGAACCCGGGAGGCGGAGGTTGCGGTGAGCCAAGATCCGGTCCAGCTAGGCAACAAGAGCAAAAAAAAAAAAAGGCCGAGTGCAGCTGGGCAGATCACGAGGTGAGGAGATCGAGACCATCCTGATCAAAATAGTGAAACCCCGTCTCTACTAAAATACAAAAAATTAGCCGGGCGTGGTGGTGCATGCCTGTAGTCCCAACTACTTGGGAGGCTGAGGCAGGTGAATCACTTGAACCCAAGAGGCGGAGGTTGCGGTGAGCCAAGATCAGATCACGTCACTGCACTCCAGCCTGGTGACAGAGTGAGACTCTGTTAAAAAGAAAGAAAGAAAAACAAAAATAAGATGTAAAGTCTGTTGTTAATAATTTTATATTGCTTGTATGTTGACATTAAAGTGTTTTGGGTATATTTCATTAAATAAAATATAAAAGATAATTTTTTATTTTTACTCTTTTAATTGCAGCTACTAGAAAATTTAAAATTGCATGCAAGGCACATATATGCAGCTCACATTGTTTCTATTAACAGCACTTCCCTAAACCATCGACCTGAGGTCCAGCCTAAAACTCTGGTACTTTCTATTACTGTACTTAAAAAAATAAAAACTAAAGCTTAAAAAATATATATTGCTCTTACAGCATTGATGCTGAACTAGCCAAACACCAAAAATTTGATTGCCAAATTAAATGTCATTGAAATCATGGTCTTGCTAATTCTCTTACATGAAATATATGGCATTGACTGAGAGAGTGAGGACACAAAAAAGATGGGTAAATGAGCGAGATTTTGGAAGACTTGAAATATCCTCATTCCTCAATCCCACTAAACTTCTATTGCTAGACAAAGAAACCCCTTCCCATTTGCTTAAAATACTGCAACTTTCTTACATAAGTGTTATCTGGGAAATTAAGCCAGTATCTTTCATATCCAATGATGGCACATCCTTCATTGTTTCTATACTTCCAGCTGAAGCCATATCAACTTGGTTTCTAAATTAAAGGCTCACAGACTCAAAGAATTTCAGAACTTTGGTTCTTATGTCTGCAAATGTGTGGAAATATTGATAAAAATAAATTCTAAAGGTATTTAACAAAGGAAGTAATATTATTTAAAATTGGGCTGAAGGTATCAATATAAACATACCTCCTAGAGATTCATGATTTGGTGTGTTACCTCAAACACTGGGTCTGATTACTTGCTCCCCTAAAGTGACATTACTGGTTACCCACATTACTGTGCTTTGGCAAAGGCTGTTAATAGAATCACAATGTGAGTTGCAAATATATGCCTTGCATGTAATTTTAAATTTTCTAGCAGCCACAAAGTAAGCAAATTAAATTACATTTTATATTTTATTTGATAAAATTTGCCAGAAATATAATTTCAACAAACAATATAAAATTGTTAATGACACATTTTACATCCTATTGTAGGATGTAATAGGAAAAAGGGATTTGCTCAGACCTTTAAAGGAATTGGTACACTGAGCCAACGTTAATTCCCATTTCCCACACTGCCATTGCAATCTGCTAGTAAGAATGAGAGTTTAGTGCAGTTAGAAGGTTGGTGGAGTTTTGGTCCAAGTCTGCCACTTGGTTGAGTCAACTGATAGGTATTTTCTTTCACAAATTTCTAAAATGGTTCTGTTAATTTTATTTCTGCTAAAAGAAACCACAGTCCATAACTATTGTTTGTAATGGAAGGCATTCACTGACTGATGTAAATTTATAAAACTCAGTAATGTCTTCCATTTATTGGAAAGGGTACTGATGTTGATAATATGTAGACCTTTAATTTCAGCTTTTAAACTAATAACTGGATGATGTTGAGCATCTACCTACTTCACCTATAAAATTAAAATATTTGACTATTATTTAAATTGTAAAATATTTTAATAATATTTAAATTTATTTAATAATAAAAGCTTGCTTCCAAGCTTAGAGTTTTTGATTCTTTACACCATAACTGAATCTATATGTAGCTAATGTCTTCATTTAAATTTGTTTTGACCCAATGGTTTAATAGCTCCCACACCATACAATCATGTGTCAACAGAATTAGAATTATTAATAAAGTCTTCTCTAAACCTGAGGGTATTTTTATATTTTCCTGCTCATACTTGTATCCACCAAAGTTCTAAAACATAAAGCTTCATTTACTGGTTTTCCTCCTTCAAAAAGTGTTCCCTCCCTGCCTTTTTTTTTTCTTGTGGCTTACAGCCTTTGATTGTTAGTTTACAATTACAACAAAGCCAGTTTCTCTAATCTACAATATAACATAATCTCTAGGCAAAGGAGAAAGACAAATATAAAATGAATAGTTTTACAAATATATAACAACAAATGTGGTAAGTGCTACAAAATGTAATAAAGCGTTATAAGAACGCATGAAGCACCTGGCAGATAAGGGCCTCTGAAAGAAGCAACAGGATTTTCAGAAGTGTACTAACGAGGGAATCTGGATCACACTAAGACTGGTAGCTAATAGATACAGAGCTGTTCTCCAGCTGATATGTTTAATGCAGATCAAACTGAAGCACTGGGTAATGTGTGGTATGTCAATCTGCTGACATAAGAAGCTTTATTAATCCTCTTTTCCTCTTAAGAGTTCTGGAGCCTGAAACCTCAAAGGGCTTAGGTCCAGGTTTTCACTCCTCACCAGCCCCAATTAGGTGTTCTTGTCTCTTGGGAAAGATAGTAATGAAAAGGCAAATAAATGCCTTCAGGTTACTTCAAACAGCAAAATATCTGCAAAACTCTGCCTTACATGTATGCAGCCTCTCCTTTTCCTGGTTAGTTCCATCTTCTTTTAAATGAAGAGAATAAAATTTCAAAATGCAGGAAATAAACCAGAGTTCTTCTCAAGAAGCATAGAGTCCTACAAAAATTTACTAGTCACAGAGCAGCAAGTAGATTTTCTTGTAGGCTACTGGCTTTGTTTCCTTTGTCACTTTAGTTTAATTTAGGTCCTGGGCATGAGCTTGTTTTCACAAAGGTATTCATAGATAGAAGAAAAGAGAGAGAAGTTTAAATTTGAATTTTGTCAATGCCTTCTGAGAGCAGGGCTTTTTCCAAGGAACATAAATGCATTTTCTTTAGACTGGCAGCTTCCTAAACACAGTCACCTGGTGAGTGACAGGCCTGCAGCAAAGAGGTGAGGTTATAATTTTATATTGTCTTCTGCATGGACAAATCACCTACTTACCTAAGCCTCAACTTTCCAGCCTGTAAGGTGTAAGCAATAATACAATTATGGTGAAGAATGGATGAAATACATTTGTGAAGTATTTAGTACAGTACCTGATGAATATCTGCTCAATGAATGTTAGTTATTAACATAGCCATCATCATTATTCTTTAACAGACAGCTTAAACCAGAACAGTGGTTGAAATAAAAGTGCACAAAAAGAGACAAAAAGCATACTCATGTCACACAATAAGCCTAGGAAAACATTTTAATTTATGTAAGACTTATGTTCATCTGCATTATTTATTTTAATCACTTTTATTGATTGTGTAACTTTGAATTGACCTTTTAAAATCGTATTACAAAGCAGCACATTACAGTATTTAAGACTAAGGTCTGTATAGTGAGGATGCCTGGATGTGGATGTAGTTTCCACCATTTTCAAGCTATGCTATTTCAAACAAGTTCCCTCTCTAAATCTTTGGTTTTACATCCTTAAAATAGGAATAATAATCGTGCCACCCTCACTGGTTTGTTGTGAGGATCAAATAAAATAATGCGCATTAAGTTCTCAGAACAAAGTCTAGCACAAGCTAGCACTCAAGAAATGCTATTTCAAAATACAGTGTGCCACTTAATGACAAGGATACATCTTAAGAAAAGCATCATTAGGCATTGACTATGCAAACATCATAGAGTGTAGTAGTTTGGCCTATACTATATGTTAATATAGCCATCGGCTCCTAGGCTGAAAACCTATACAGCATGTGACTGTACTGAATACTGTAGACAATTGTAACACAATGATAAATATTTGTACATCTAAACATAGAAAGGTAATAGGTTGTATCACAACCTTAGGATGGCTACGACGTGGTAAGCAATAGGAATTTTTCATTCCATTATAATCTTAGGGAACCACCATTATATGTGCACTGTGTCATATGTTTTACATCTTCCTCACTAATCAATCATGTTCTCTCATTACTCATCCTGTAAAGCCTGTGTAAGGATTTCGCCAAGTGTGGTAAGAGCCAACCTATCAATTCTTTGAAAAAGTGCTGGCTAAATCAAATTATGTTGCCAAATGTCAAATTTTCAGGATTCGTTTCAGCAATGTCATGGTATTAGTCAGGGTTTGATTAGAAAAAAAAAATATTTAACTCTCTGATATTTGAAGCAAGAATAAATTTAATACAAGGAACTCAGTCATTTAAAAATGCATAGGAAGGGCTGGAGGAGCAGTGATCCTATAAAGAATACTCGCTATTACTCCATCATAAAGAACACTCAGTTTCATCACCAGCCATGAGAGGATTAGGAAGTTACAGGAATCACAGGAAGCCCTCCACCATGGATCTCAGCTCACCATAGCACCTGATGAATAATTTCCAGGGGACCTGGAGGAGCTGCAAAACATTACATCTGTTGAAGCCTAAGATGTCTCCCCACTGAATGAAGAATAATGCTTTCTGCTTTTCGTTGACTCTTCAGACTTTGTAACCTCTGCTTGGTGGACTTAACCAGGAATCCTGCTTGCAAGGGATTCTGGGAAATGTATTTTCTAGGCTTCTAGTCACTGTGATTTGAGGACAGCCAGAAATAGAAATGTTTGCATGCTGGCTGCTCTTAAAGAAATAATATGCAGCAGTTATGCCTTTGGCTATTTAGCATCCATATAAGCCTTTTTACCTATATTTAAACTCATAAACACCAAAAAAATAGCAACAGTCTCAAGTCTAATATATTGGAATCATTTCTTATTCAAAAGAAATTTGCTCTCTTTCAACACAAAGAAAAGATCACAAATTCTATATTATTTTACCCAAATTAGCAATGTTACATATCCTTCCAGGTTAGTAGCAATCCTTTTTGATAAACTTTAACCTAAACACTAAATTATCAGGTTATCCACCACCAAAATACTTGATATAAAAATTTACGTGTTAATATACACAAATATATTCATAGCAAATCAAGCAAGAAAGCATGCCTGAGTACTGTAGTGATTCCTGCCTCTAAGTATTAAGTAATAATTGATATTAACAACTTCCATTTCTGGTAACTATTCTATGTCCTCAGCTGGCACCTCAGGTGCTGTGGTTCTTTGTTTGGTGGGATGCCCTAAACTTTAGTGATCCTCCTTGCATTCTGTTGTTTGAGTTGTCCTTTAATTTCTCCCACTGTAGATGAAAGCATTAAGAGGTTTCCATACTCCACCCCATTGTGTAGCAGTGACATTGTTTTCCCTTAATAATTAGAATAATTTACCCCAAACTGTTCAGTGCACCCCTGATTTGCCTGTTAGTTCACTTATGTGACATAGTACGCTGGCAATCTCAACTTCTAGTTCCATAGACATTCAGTTTTATTCCATGGTAGAAGAATTACTCCCTTAGGAACTGGAGCCCAAAGTTGTTGGGACAGGAAGTGGGATATGAAGAGTAAGAAGATCCACTCTTATTTCTTCCATTGGCTCCAGACCCATGTGTTCTCACTGTACCTCAAGGTGTTGGGATACCTTTTAAAATCAGTGACTCTCATGGTGTTACTTTATCCTCTCACTAATATCATAGCAAATGAGTTCCTCAGTCAGAAACAATATTTGGAATCCTTTGACAATGATATGGTTTGACTCTGTGTCCCCACCCAAATCTCATGTTATAATTCCCTTTGTTGAGAAAGGGACCTAGTGGGAGGTGATTAGATCATGGGTGCAGATTTATCCCTTCCTGTTCTCATGATAGTGAGTTCTCACAAGACCTGTTTGTTTAAAAGTGTGTAGCATGGGTGGGCACAGTGGCTCATGCCTATAATCCCAGCAGTTTGGGAGGCCAAGGCAGGCAGATTGCTTGAGCCCAGGAGTTTGAGACCAGACTGGGCACCATAGCAAAACCCCCTTTCTACAAAAATTAGCTGGGTGTAGTGAAGCCTGTCTGTAGTCCCAACTACTGGGGAGACTGAGGTGGGAGTATTGCTTGAGCTTAATAGGTGGAGGTTGCAGTGAGCTGAGATCACACCCCTACACTCCAACCTGAGTGACAGAGCAAGACCCTGTCTCAAAAAAAAGTGTATAGCACTTTCTCCTTTGCTCTCTCTTTCCTGCTCCACCATGGTAAGACATGCTTGCATGCTTGCTTCCCCTTTACCTTCTGCTATAATTGCAAGTTTCCTGAGACCTCCCAGCAGTGCTTCCTGTATAGCCTGCAGAACTGTTAGTCACATAAACCTCTTTTTTTCATGAATTACCCAGTGTCAGGTAGTTCTTTGGAACAGTGTGAGAACAGATTAATACAGACTTTACAGTAAGTAAAGCATTCAGTGAATCCAAGGATAATATTTCTAACAGAATATTACAGGACTGGGAAGGAAAATCCTTACCCATAGTGTCTATTTCAGTGATTTCAGATTGGTACCGTAAGTATGACATAAAAATCTAATGTAATCAGTTTGCCATCAGAAGACTGGCTGGTCCTGGGGAATGGTACCATATTGGAGACTCAGCTTTCATCTCCACTCTTGGCAAACTCATTTCTTAGCAACTTTCCAAGCCAGGTTAACCTTGGAGAGGGTTACACTCATATGGTTTAACTCTTGCATAATTTCCATTTGATCTGCATTGAACAATTAGTTCTTGGATTTATTGAGCAAACACTGGGGTGGTTGTTGAAAAAGACTGATATTTATCAGGCATGGTGGCTCATGCCCATAATCCAGTACTTGGGGAGGCTGAGATGGGAGGACTGCTTGAAGACAGGAGTTCAAGACCAGCCTGGGCAACATGGTAAGATCCCATCTCTACAAAAAAAACTCAAAAAAAAAAGGTCAGGCATAGTAACTCTTGTCCCTATATTCCTAGCTACTCAGGATGCTGAGGTAGGAGGATTGCCTGAGCCCAGGAGTTTGAGGCTACACTGATCTACAATCATGCCACTGCACTTCAGCCTGGGCAACAGAGTGAGACCCTGTCTCTAAAAACAAAAAGCATTAAGACAGACTGACTTCCAACATCCACAGAGCAGGTCACCTTGTCTGTGTGATTATCGGGAGACTTCTCTGCAGTATATGCTCTGTGGCAAGGCAGTGTATATATGAGATACAAATATCTCTGCACTAAGAAATGACCCAAGAGGTCTTTTGCTGATTTCCCATTTACCTCTTCCTCTGACTTCCTTGTCACTAATCCTCAAGTCAGTTTCCTTTCATATTTATGACTATTCATGAAATCTACTGAGACCATCCATTAATGGGCATGCATTCATATGTCTAGTCATTTCCACTACCATTGAAGTGCACTGCTCAAGTTTCTGCCCTTACTGTCTTTTAGGAGCCCAATGAGTGGAACTGTTACATTACAGTTGTGTAGTTCTTACTTGTTGCAAATCTATTTTTAATGTGTAAACCAGTCTCAAATTTTTTGCTTCCTCCTACAGTTGGTTATAGAAAACTTCCCATGAGGTCACAGGTGCAGGCTGTAGGAATGGTGGGAATTCATGTTGCCTGCAGACTCTAAAGGGAACTTTTTCTCAAGGGCAGGGGTGTGTAAAGTGTAGCAACTTAATTTTCACCTTGTAGAGAATGAGTTAATGTGGCATAAGCCGCTGGTAACTTAGAAACGTCACCATGGTGGCAGGTGCCTAAATTTTCATGGGGCGTACTTCCCACCATCTGGCACATTATGTGTCACATCAAGTTATCTGATATATTTATTGATTCTTGCCACCAGATTTTAAAAAGTTATCAGTGTAGTGAACCCAAAATCCTGTGGGTTGGGGAGATGATACAGATTCCTGTGGAGAGGTAGAAAATTAAAATAACGGAAGGAGGAAGATGGCACTCTAGAAGCAACTCACGATTGCAGCTCTCAGTCAAGACACAGAGGGTGAGTTCACACCGCATTTCCAGACGGGTCTTTATAGCCCACAGAGTGGGGAAAAGCCCAGGTGTAAGTGGGATGCAGGACGCAAGCACAGCGGTATCTGCTGGCACAGCCAGGCAGCCGGCGCCGCAGCGCAGTGGCATGGCTCACAAAACACATGGGTCTGGGCACCCTGTTAAACCGGCAATTTGAGACTTGGGAGGGCAGATTGCCATGTTCATCTGACTGAATGGGTTTTGGACGGTGAACCAGACCAGGAGATTTCTGGGAGGTGAATTGTGAACCAGCGCAGTGGTTTGCTGCGCGGGAAATCACACAGATCCCGGTGCCCTTTTGGCCGGCAGCTGAGGCACCCGGGAGAGAGTCAACCCTACAACTTAAAAAAAAAAAATAAGCAAAAAGGCTCGGAGACAGGGAGCAAAGTGATCAGGCTCAATGGGTCCCACGCCCACAGGGACAAGCAATACAGCAATTGGGAGTGCCGGGGTTGAGAGTTTCACTGCGGGAACAGCTGAACCTAAGGCTGTGCAGCTCGGTGGGGGAGGGGTGTCCGCCATTGCCAACAGTTTCTGCCCCTAATGAGGTACCCCCCATTGCTGACACAGCCATTGCCGAGGCAACCCGCAATAACAGAGAGACTCCACCAACAGGGCAGAGCCCACATCAGCAGGGCAGAGCCTACGTCAGCAGGGCGGAGCCCAAAACAGCAGGACTGAGCCCACAGCAAAAAGACAGACCTCATGCCAGCAGGGTAGAGCCTCAGCAGCCAAATAGTGACTAGACTGCCTCCTAGCTGGGCAGAACAGCACAACAGATACTCACAAATAAAGCCCTAACTCCCGGAGACAGAGCAACTGAGGAAAAAAAGCAGTTTCATGAGTTCTGCCGCAACAGACTTAAACGTACTTGCCTAGCAACACTGAATGAACAACAGAGCTCACAGATCAGCACTTGAGCTCCTATAAAGTACAGACCTCAAGCAGCTCCCTGACCCCCATATACCCAAAGAATCACCTCAAAAAGGACTGATCAGACTGACATTTGGCGGGCATCATTCTGGGACAAAGACAGAAGAAACTGGTAGCATCCCTCACTGTTCCGCAGCTGCTACAGGTGTATCCCAGGCAAGCAGGGCCTGGAGTGCACCTCAGCAG
>JAPYYA010002510.1:0-13916 GCA_028533165.1 Leontopithecus rosalia
GTAATTGTGGACCTTTCTTTGGTTTGTTTCCTTCCCTTTGTATACTTCTCTTCATTCAAAAACAACCACCACCACCACCACCATGTGGTATAGCCGTAGGAAAGGAAGAAAATGGGACCTAAGTGATCCTTGTCCACCCATTTGAAAAGCGATCAAAGAGGAGCCAAAGCAGAGAAAACTAGAGGAATCAGTTCTTAAACAGGATTGGAGGAAGGAGACAGTGACTCAGAACACTTCAGGGAGTTCCTCACTTCACAGGACATCACAAAAGAAATGGCACCTACGTTCCATTGGTGTATGGTACAAACCAAATTGTTTTTTAAAAGTCCATAGGAAGTTAGAGGGGATCATCTTGTTTTATCTTGAAGGAAAGAACTTTTGACACTTACAAAATAATAGTATGTTTCCAGATTTCACACCTACTCAATATCGTATCAAAACTGATGAACTGCTTTGAACATCTGGATGTGTGTGTTTGTGTGATACAAAAGCACTTTTATGCACTGACTCAGAAATCCTACTTCTTCCCGGAAGCCTCCTTACATACTTGATCAGAAATCTGGATGAAGACTTACTATGAAATATGTTCAATGTAAAAATTATTTTGGAGTAAATTTAAAGCTTCTGCTGTTTCAAGCAGAAGCTCCCTGAGTTCTGTTAGGGAGCACACAGTGGAGACTGTGCAGCCCTCATTCAGTAATCAATGAACCCTGTGACCCCCACTCTGTGCCTTTGGAGCTCCAGGTTCTGGGGACACAGTCAGGACAGGACAGGGAGTAAGAAGCAGATGTCCTGCAGACTGGCACAGCTGCCACCTCAGGGCAGGGGCTCCATCCCCTGCAGTCTCCTGTCTCCCAAAAGCTCCATGTCCCCCTAGGCCAGGAGAGCAGAGGCACTGCCCTCTCCCCCGTCTATGAAGCCTTGTGCAGGCAGCAGGCCAGGCATGGCACAGTCCATCCTCAACTCACCAGCAGACGCTGTGGCTCCTCTGGAGACTGTACAGTCACACCTGTTAACTCTCTCAGCTCCTGACCTTCGATTTCCTGCTCAGGGACCTGGGTGTGCTGTGATTCCCTGTTACTCAGGTCCTCGTTGCAGACATTGTCCTCAGCCTCAGGACCTCGTGAGGGACATGAACGCCAGAAAAAGACCTTTGGAAGGCAAACCACCCACTCAAGTCCACACCCAGGGCTCAGCTTCAGGGTCCCCAGCACACAGCTGAACCTGTCATCCCCAACCTCTTCCAATGAGGTCGAGGGCAGGTGGGTCACCCCATCCCCAGGATGCAGACTGTGTGTGATGGTGTCACCCAGACTGTAGGAAGGACAGGGCTGCAGCATAGCTGGTCGGTCTGAATGGTGCTCAAAATGACCATGTGTTCTCCACAGTCAGCCTGGAGCCCCCAGGCCATGTCAGAGACTCAGGGCCACTGTGAGGACAAGGGATTTTGCCCACCCAGACTCTACAGTAGACGGGAAGCACTTCATGAACCCATGATGCCCCCAGTTTTGGAGAAACCAACTCACTCTGACCACATGATCGGGATCCCCTCCAGCACCTGGAAGAGAAGGCGTCTCCTTAGCAGGTGGGGAGGGGCGCATTCAGCACCTCCATCCCAGAGGGCAGTAGGGGGCAGGGGCAGGCTGGGGCTGGGACCCGGGACAACAAGCCCCAGGCCTAGGGACAGGAATGGGACCTTGCAATCCGGGGACACCTGAGAAGGGGGATGAGAAGGAGAACTAGAGTAAAAACAAACACGTGGAAAATCTCAGTTTTCTGCTCTGTGTTCTGCTCTGACCAAGGCTGAATAACTCCCGTGACCACTTCTCATCCTGACCCTTGTCACCCAGTTGAGGAGCTGACTGCCCCCTGCCAGGCTGGGCCTGAAGATGGCAGAAACTGGCCCTTCCCTCCTTGACTTGGCCGGGAGATGAGGGACCCCTCACCCTCGGAGAGGGACTGATGAGACCAGGGTCCTGGGGGGTGCGTGGGATGTGGGGATGGGGTGATCACAAGGAGGAAGAAAGAGCCAGGCCAGAAATACTTAGACTAGGGGCAGGGACAGGCATTTCTGTCTGTAGGAACAGGGTGGGAAAGGGCAGGGCAGAGAGCGCCCAATGCCCCACCCTTAGCCAGCACCTACCTGGGCCAATGCTTTTCCTGCAAGAAAGGACTTTCTTCCACAGTGAAGTCTTCTGAACAAACCTAGCCACAACCAGAGTGACTGTAGCGAACACCAGAAGTGAGACCACTATGATGGCTGTGATGACTGGGAGGGTAAGGGTAAAGGCAGGAGTCCCCAGGCTGGTGGTCACTGTCCTCTCTGCTGCTGGGGTTTTCCCAGTGGAATTGGCAGCTGATTCGCTGATGCAGTTGATGTCACTCCAGGGTGTACAATCACTGACCTTGACCATACCTATGGGGCACCTGGGTACACACAGGGAGGAAGAAGGGGGACTCCTAAAGGAAAGCTGGCCAGGTGGCATAAAAGAGAAGCCACCCTCCCTGCCCAGTGTCCCTGAGAAGGCATCAGGGGAAGGACAGTCTCCTTGTTTCTGCAGGGCACCCCCCTCCATGCCCCGCAATGCTCCCTGGTTGAGGCTGCAGAAGGGTCTGAGCATGCGCACTTCAGCCCCTCAGCCTCCCTGCTCTGGGGTCAGAGCTGCAGCTCCAGGAGCCTTCTGTGCCGGGCTCCCTGGGCTGTCAGGGAAGCCTGTGTTAGGAGGAGCCGCACTCCAAGGAAAAATCACAAGCCCATGTGGTCACCAGCTGAGTCCTGTCCTCCACTTAACTCACAAAACAAGTGAGCCCCCGCCCCTCCCTGTCTGCTGGTTCCTCCCAGTCACAGCAGACACTGGAGGGCCAGAGAAGAGCAAATTACTCTTGGTCCCTAAAACCTAAGTAGGAAAAAGAAGGACTTATTGAGAAATCAGGGACCAGGGTAAGGCCAGCTGGTGGGTTCAGCTCTTCATGGGAACTTAAGGGAGCTCCACCCCTGACTTTTGTGGGCCGGGGACACGTTTGTCTTTATGGGTCCCTGTCTGCATAAAAAAATATTAAAAATTACATTTTTTAAAAACCAACTTGGAAAAGGGACAAATACAAGCCAGGCTGGATTTAAGTGTCTTCTTCTGATTCCAAAAGGAAATCACATTTCCTAGGTCCCCTGAAAAGTATCAAGGGACCTGGAAATTTGCCTCCTGTGCCCAGTGAACACTTCAGCCTGGCCAAAGGGACTCATTCTGGGGAGGAGTGGGAAGGGGCTGCAGCAGGGGGCAGGGGTGAGGGCAGGCAGATGGACCAGGAGGGGCCACCGCAGGCTCAGGAGACCCCACAGGCTCAGGGATGCCTCATGGGGCTGAAGGCTTCATGGGGTCAGGGGAGAGAAAGGGGTACCAGGTGACTCGGGTCTTCTCAGGTTCCTGAAAGCTGTCGGGATCCCCTTGGCTGCTGTCTCACCCTGTATGGCACTTCTGGCACATCTCAGTGGAATT
The DNA here is from genome assembly GCA_028533165.1 of Leontopithecus rosalia. NCBI lineage: Eukaryota > Metazoa > Chordata > Mammalia > Primates > Cebidae > Leontopithecus > Leontopithecus rosalia. Next base: position 3,495 of record JAPYYA010002510.1, read on the forward strand.
GTCTTTCCGGAAAGTTCCTGGCTTGCACCGACACTCTGTGTCTCTGGTCGTGGTGCAGGGACTTAGCTCTTCTTCATCTGATGACAGAGCACAAGGTTTTGGCAATGAGTTTCCCTGACGTGTCCCTTGACCCTTCCTCACCACCCCAAACCCCTCCCACTCTACTCAACTCAGTTAGCCAAGGAGTTCTGAGGGCCGGTTCTACACCAGCACACTCAGGGCTCATACAGAACACCCACCCTTCAGCTGTCACCAAAATTCAGAGTCATACAAAAGGACCATGATTCATTAATAATTACATCAGATTAGGGGAATGGCATCGTTTAGATCACATGGTCAGTAGCAAGAGAGGCACAAGGGCATCACCTGAGGGACTCTGCAAGGAGATGAGCCCTGAGGTGACTTCCCCAAAGCCCCAGCCTGCTAGGGAGGAGGAAGGGGCCTGAGAACCTAAAGGCTGAGTGAGGCCCAGCACCTGCCAGGAGTCCAGAGCCCAGAAAAGAGACTCTGGCCCTGGAGCAGCCCGTGTCACTGCTGAAACCCAGTCCTATCCATTTGGCCAGGCCTTCTCTATGCTGTAATCATGCCCCTGCCCTCTTGCAGCTGATAGTTTAGAAGATTTCCCAGCCAGGTGGCATGCCTTATAAAAAAGATCTCTTTCTCTCTCTCTCTTTTTTTTTTTTTTAGCCAAAGTCATAATCATGGAACAGGGTATGATGAACACCAAGCTGGGCTGGAACTTGGTTCCCTGACTCACATCGGCTACAACTCCCACCTCATCACTCTGCATGCCACGTCTGGGCAAGGGGTCCACACATTCTGTACCTGATTTACCTGATTTACAAACTGTACATGGGTGGCAGGCAAGCAAATTGTTGGAGCCATTGGTGTAATCCACACCCTCTGTGCACCCGATACAGGCTCCAGTATATTCTGATCTATGAGATCCTGGGAAAGGAGAGAAAAGCCAATGAATATCCACAACACTATTTTTCAATATGTAATCAGTATAAATCTCAGAAATATTTAACTTCTTTTTTGTTTTTGGAGACAGAGTTTCACTCTTGGTGCCCAGGCTGGAGTGCAGTGGCACAATCTCAGCTCTCTGCAACCTCCGCCTCCCATGTTCAAGGGATTCTCCTGCCTCAGCCTCACAAGTAGCTGGGATTACAGGCACCCACCGCCACACCCAGCTAACTTTTTGTATTTTTAGTAGACATGGTGTTTCACCATATTGGCCAGGCTGGTCTTGGACTCCTGACCACAGTTGATCCACCCGCTTTAGTTTCCCAAAGTGCTAACAATACAAAGCGTGAGCCACCATGCCGTAACACACCATGCCCAGTCTACTGTTTTGTGTTTTTTTGTAACAATAAAATAAAATAACAAAATAAAATCCAACCTCTTCTACATGTCATCTGTCCATGCTGGCCCACCTGACCTGTCTGCTGTCCACTCACTACAGTGGCCCTGTCTTTGCTCAGTATCCCCCAGCCCCTGCACCCTGGGCCTCTCATTCCTGGGGAGGCTGCTCAGGAGCACTATTTCCGGCTCTCTGCAATGCTAGCCCTGTCCAGCTTTGGATACTGACCAACATCACCAACCCAGAGAGGCCCCACCAACCTCGTCTCTGTCTCACCTATCCCTTAATTATTCTTCATGGTTCGTATCTGGAATTTCTAATTGTTACGTTGATCTGTGTGTCATAATACTACCCCAGAAAAAAGGTTCCATGAAGACAGGGCCTCTTATAACCACCATGAGCATGGTGCCTGACTCACAGAAATCATCCAACCTATCCCTATGGAATAAAAAACAACAGAGTGCAGGAAACAGAAGTCTGGAGGCCCACAGAGACAAGGGCATGATAAGATGCACTATCAGTCTTAGATTGTGCCTTTCAGCTAGCACTATAGACCCAGCATCCTGGCCCACCTCCACAGACTCAGCCTCCAGGTCTGCCCTAGTGCCAGGTCAGACCCCATGAACTCAGGCTCCAGGCCCTTCCCTGTGACCTAGGGATGAAACTCATCACAGCACCTGGCTGACATCTGCAAACCTAAGTTCAAGGGCCACTCCAGTGCTAGTTCAGCACCCATGGACACAGGCCTCAGGTCACTTCTCTGGATACAGCCTCCAACCACCCTTGAACCACACCGCATGGCCTGCCCAGAATCTGTGAACAGGCTCCCTGGTGAAGGGCGTTCCATCACAAAGCCAGTCTGTAAAGACTGGACTAAGTCCCTGCTGCGTCAAAGCACACATTCCAACACATTGCCACAGGCTGCTGAGCAATCAGGGAACCATGACAGCACCAAAGGAACAAAATGAAGCCAGGTAACTACCCTAAACTAATAGAGATTTACAAAAGCCTGACAAAGAATCGAAAATACGCATCTTAGAGAAGCTCAGTCAGCTACTAGAGAATACAGATAGACAACTACGTGAAGTCAGAAAATAATACATGAGCAAAATGAGAAGTTTAATATACATACAGATACCATACTAAAGAACCAAGCAGAAATTCTAAAAATCAACAACAGAATATCTGAGCTAAAAAATCCCACAGACAGTATCAACAGCAGAGCTGATTAAGCAGAAGAAACAGTGAGCTTCAAAACAAATCATTTGAAAATACCAAGTCACAGGAAGAAAAAGAAAGGATGAAAAAGAAGAAAGAAAGCCAATAGAACCAATGGTTGCCGTGGAGCAAGACAATATATGCATTATGGTGGGCCAAGAAGCATCAGAGAAAGTCAAAGGAACAGAACATGTAATTCTGAGAGAAATAATAAAAGATAATGTCCCAAATCTGGATAGAAATGGACATCCATAGTCATGAAGCCCATAAAACCACAAACAGATTAAATATGAAGAGATCTTTACCAAGACAAATCATAAACAAGTTCACAAAAATCCAAGGCAAAGAGAATTCTGAAAGCAGCAAGAGAAAAAGAATGTACAAAGGAACCCCTATAAAACTACTGAAGGCTTCTCAGTGGAAAACCTGCAGGCCAGGAGACAGTGGAACCATACAAAGTATAGAAAGGAAATAAACCCTTGCCAACCAAGAATACCATACCTGATAAGTCTGTACTTTAGAAATGAAAGAGCTGGCTTGGTGCAGCAGCTCATGCCTGTATTCACAGCACTTTGGGAGGCCAAGGTGGGAGGATCACAAGGTCAGGAGTTCGAGACCAGCCTGACCAACATGGTGAATCCTCATCTTTACTAAAAACGCAAAAATTACCTGGGCATGGTGTTACATGCCTGTAATCCTAGCTACTCAGGAGGCTGAGGAAGGAGAATCGCTTGAACCTGGGAGGCAAAGGCTGCAGTGAGCTGAGATCGTACCACTGCACTCCAGCCTGGGTGACAGAGACTTTGTCTCAAAAAAAAAAGAAAAAAGAAATGAAAGAGCAGTAAAGACTTTATTAGACAAAGAAAACCTGTGGGATCTCATTAGCATTTCTTGCCTTACAATCTGAAAGAAGAGAACACTAACTAGATACATGAAACCATATAAAAATATAAAAGTGTGGTTAAAGTAAGTACATGGTCAAGTTCAAAATATTCTAATACAATCAAAATTGTGTATAAATTACTTATATCATTAGTACAAAGGTTAAAGACAAAAATATTTTTAAATGATAGTAAAAATAATTTGTTACCAAATACGAAACACAAAAAGGTGTAAATAATGATGTCAAAAACATAAAATAAGGCAGGGATGGAAAAGTGTCGAGTTTTTTTTAATGTCATCAAACGTTAAGTTATCAGTGCAAAATAAAAATTAAACATGAAATCAATATACAAATTCAGTAGTGTTTTTATACGCTAACAAGTAACTATCTGAAAAACCCCATTTCTAATGGCCACAAAAAAATGCTTAGAAATAAGCATTTTTATTCAAGCATTTATTAAGTATTTTATTCAAGCAAGGTGGTAGCTGGGTTTCTTTCTGATTTGGTCTTGAGGTTTCTCTCTGTACAGTGACTACAAACTCTAGCTTTGCCCTGATGGGGATCCAGAGGATTTCATCATGGACGTTCACAAGAAACTTATTTACCCCGCTGGACTGTCTAATGCCTAATTAGGCATCCATCTTATAGGTGTCCCTTCCACAAGAAAATTACTTTTTCTGGCAGATGACTCTGTGGTTCTTGTCTGACCTATGTCGTTTAAAGTTATACCTACTCTTTAGGAGATAGTCACTCTTTAAGAGAGCCAAGATTGGAAAGATGTTAGGTTCAGGTGTGTCAGGGAAAACAGAGAGAAAGCAACACAACAAAACATAGGAAACACAGCAGTTGTGTATTACTTACAGATTCCAGAGAGAAGAGGACAGCATACTTCACAGCACTTACAGGAAGTGGGGAGCCATTCAGTCCAACCACACTAACCGATGTGTGGGAAGCAAAGATAGAGAGAGAGGATCCGTGGGACTTTGCCTTTATAAAGGTCATGGGCATTATACCACAGCCTTTCCCACAGAGATTGTGGAAGACAACACCTGCAAAGAAGGTTCACACTGCTCTATTGTGAACCATCAGGTTTTACTACAGTCAGCTGCTGTGGGATGTGTTGGGTTTTGGGTAATGGAGATGAAGAATAAATGTGCTTTACCAAAAACAACTGAACATGGAAAGGAATTATTAATTGGACAAAAGAGGCTGTGGTATGATTGGGTGTTTGTTTTTTTTTTGAAGACGGGGTTTCACCGTGTTGAACTCCTGACCTCAGGTGATCTGCCCACCTTGGCCTCCAAAGTGCTCGGATTGCAGGCGTGAGCCACCACGCCCGGCCTTTTATTTTTTAATTTTTTTATTTTTATGATTGGGTTTTAAACAACTTACATAAGGCCCAAAAATGGATGTCAGTGCAGCAACTGTTTTAAATTAATTTATGACAGAGCCAAAAGATCTCAAAATTGTGAAACGTTGATGAAAGAAATGGAAAGTGAGACAAATAAATGGAAAGACAGTACATGTTCATGGGTTAGAAAATTCAATATTGTTTAATCATCCCTAGTACCATTAAACAATATTGATCTATAGATTCAATGCAATGCCTATTAAAATTCTAGTGACATTTTTCACCAAAATAGAGAAAACAATTCTAAAATTTGTATGGAACCATGAAAGACCTCAAATAGCCAAAGTGCTCTTAAGCAAAACAAACAAAAGAACAAAGATAGAGGCATCATACTACCTGAGTTTAAAATATATTACAAAGGTACAGTAATCAAAACTGAATGATCATAGTATAAACAAAGATAAATAAACTGATGGAAATAAATAATAAACACAGATATAAATCAATGCATTTACAGTAGACTGATTGTGACAAAGATACCAAGAACACGAATGGAAAAAAGACAGTCTCTTCAATATATGATAGAGAGAAAAGTAGTATTGAAATGCAGAAGAGTGAAATAAGACCCTTATCTCACATCGTATGTAAAAATCAACTCAAAATAAACTAAAGATTAAACATAAGCCCTGAAATTGTAAAACTACTAGAAGAAAACAGGGAAAAAATCTTCATGACGTTGGTCTGGGCAAAGATTTCTTGGCTATGACCCCAAAACAGGCAACAAAAGCAAAACTAGGTGAGATTACAACAGACTAAAAAGGTTCTGCACAACAAAGGAAACAACGAACAGAGCGAAGAAACAACTTCAGGATGAGAGATCAACATCCTAAAGATCCAAGATTTTGGTTAATATCCAAAATACACAGAAACTCAAACATCTCAACAGCAGGCAATCAAATAATCCAATTAAAGTGGACACGCAGGCAAGGGGCCTGAATAGATATTTCTCAAAAGGAGACATCAAAGTGGCCAACAGATACATTAAAAAGTGCTCAACATCACTAATCAGGGAAATGCAAATCAAAACCGGAAATATCACTTCACACCTGTAAGAATGGCCACTACCAGAAAGACAAAAGATAACAAGTGTTGATGATGATGGGGAGGAAAAGGATCGCTGGTACACTGTCAGTGGGAATGGAAATTAGTACGGCCATCATGGAAAACAGGATGGAGGTTCCTCAAGAAACAAAAAAGAGAAAAACCATATGATCTAACAATCCCACTACTGGGTGTACATCCAACGGAAATGACATCAGTATGTTGAAGAGATACCTTCCCTCTCATGTGCACTGGAGCATTATTTACAATGGTCAAGACAGGGAATCAACCTAAGAGTCCATCAATGGATGAAAAGGTAAAGAAAATGTGATACACAGACACAATGGGATACGATTCAGCCTTAACAAAGAAGGAAATTCTGTCATTTGTGACAGCATGGATAAACATGGAGGATACTGCACTGAATGAGATAAGCCAGGCACAAAAGACAAACTCCTCACCATCTCACACATGTGGAATCTGAAAAAGTTGATCTCAGAGAGGTAGAGAGTAGAATGGTAATTACCAGGGCTGGAGTTGGATGATGGGTTGGGGAGATGTTGGTCAAAGGATACAAAATTTCAGTTAGACAGGGGGAGAAATTCAAGAGATGTCTTGTGGGGTGTGGTGACTACAGTTAGTAAAGTAATATGCTATATAGTCCTTCCTTCTACTCACAGGGAATATATTCCATGGAACAAACTCTGCACATACCCAAGTACCTGATATAAATTGGGATAGTACTGCAGATAAGTCAGGCACATATGCTTTAAATCATCTCTAGATGACTTGGAATACTAATACAAAAGACATGCCATGTAAATAAGTGCTATACTACATTGCCTTTTATCTACTTTTATTGATGGACTATCATTTCTATTTTTTTTTCTACATATTTTGGTATGTGGCTTTTTGCAACCACAGTGCAGAAACCACAGATGAGAGGCACAAAACCCACAGATGAAAGGGCAAAGTGGGCTGATCCCAGGGCTCTGTGGCCATACAGCTGAGAATTACTAAGAACATTCTTACCACAAATACATGATAAATATGTGAATTCGCTTGATTTAGGCATTCCACAATACATACATATTTCAAAACATCATAGTGTATACCATAAATATATACAAGGTTTATCTGTTAATTAAAAACAGAACAATTTTTTAAAATAAGTGCACCTGCTGGACACTCCTCTGCCTTGAGGCTGTGCCTCTGTTGCTGTGGGGCCACTGTCAGCTGGGGAACTTCATCCTGATGGTCGCTGAGACAGTCAACTTGGCCCTGTGGAGACAAAGCAGAGATAGGTGTGAACGGCTTTCAGACCTCCCTTCTCCCAGGCTCTGTCTCACATTCCTTTAACCCAAGTGACAAAAGCCATCAGAGCTTAGACCTTTTTTCCAGCTCCAAACCTTCATTCTTTTGCATCTGTGTTTGTCCCTTGGCCTGTTAGGGCAGCTATTTCCTATAAAGAAAAACACCTCTGTATCCTTTCCCCATATTATAACATAAAATACACCTTTACCCCCGAACATATGAGCCAGAAGAGTTATTTCTGTTTTTTTGATAGAGTCTTGCTATGTTGCCCAGGCTGGAATGCAGCGGCTATTCGCAGGTATAGTGACTATTCACAGATCAGAGTCCACTACAGCCTGGAACTTCTGGCCTCAAGTGATCTCTTGCCTCAGATCCCCCAGTAACATAGATAACAGGCACATGCCACTGTTGGCAAGAAAAGACTTTATATGATTTTTTAAAAATCCACATATGAGACCTTCAAGCAGAAATAGCATCTAACACATTTCGTTTGCCCAAGTGCTTAATTGACCAGTGGGTGAATTTTGTCTCTCACACACACACAAACACACAGACACACACATAAACATACACATTTTTACAAATGAGGGCTATAATATCTATAACCTTAATGAAAGTCAGGATGTACCATCAAACATTAAGTCATTAATTTCTGCTTTATGAAGGACTTCGACAAGCTGTTCCCACTAAATATCAAAGTGTCACAGAAAAAGATGAAACAGTAATTCAGGGATTCTTGTCTTGATCTCCATTATAAACGGCAACTAGAAGACAGCGGGAGAAATCGAAATAGAGGCTGCGTATTAGATAGTGGTAATGTGTTGACATTAATGTCCTTGTTTATAGAAAGTACTATACACTAAAGAATTCAACAATGGCATTCATCGTGTCCACAGCTAATATTCAAATGGATTTTTTGTATATTTTTTGTAACTTTTAACTTGGGAAGTTTTAAAGCATAAAATTAATTTAATTGCAAATTTAAATTTAGTTACATTTAATCTAATTTTGCTCCTGAGCAAAAACAAAATGGTTACAATAAAAGCTACTTATGTTGGGCTCAGTTCAACTGCCTGCATCTAAACAAGACAAAATGTAGTTCCTCCACATCAAGGCCTGTCAAGTAGTTGTTGACAGTGAAGCTAAGGCATGTTTCCCAAATCCTTCCTTCTTGGGCTGGGCTCCTTCTAGGTCCAGGCAATGTCTCCATCTCCTTTCTCTGCTCTCACAGTCTTACTCCCTCTCATCCAACAAAGCATTTGTTAGATTGGTTTTTTCCCCTTCTTTTCTGAAGACCGACTCTCATTTTGTTGATTCCTTTTTTTTAAATGTCTTTCTTTGAGACCCGGTCTCCCTCTGTCATCCTGTTGAAGCGTAGTGGTGTCATCTCTGCTCACTACAACCTCTTCCACAGTCTATTTCGTCAGTTCTTTTTGTGGTTTTTATTCTGTTTCCCTGATTTATGCTCCTCCTTATTACTTTGGTTTAAATTTACACTTTTATTTTATAATTGATTAATGTACAGCTTCTGGCCATAGATTTCACATTTTTTCTTTGACAGCTTTAATGAGACACAATTCGCATAATTATTATGATTGTTCATATAATTCACCCATTTAACATCAACATTTCCATAGTTTTTAATATTCTCACAGCTATGCAATCATCACTATAATCAACCTCAGAACATTTTCATCACTCCAAAAAGGAACCGCATATCCTTCAGTGGTAACTCCATCTCCCCAACCCCAGTTCTTCATAGAAACACTGAAAGCTGGATATTTCACCCCAGCACCGTCAGCCACTTCCCACCAGTTTTGTGTTTTATTGTCACTATTATTATTATTATTATTATTATTATTATTATTATTTTGAGATGGCGTCTCGCTCTGTAGCCCAGGCTGCAGTGCAGTGACGTGATCTCAGCGCACTGCAACCTCTGCCTCCCAGGTCCTAGTTCAAGCAATTTTCCTGCCTCAGCCTCCCAAGTAGCTGGGATTACAGGCACGTAGCACCATAGCTAGCTAATTTTTGTACTTTTGGTACTGACGGGGTTTCACCATGTTGGCCAGGCTGGTCTTGAACTCCTGACCTCGTGATGTGCCTGCCTTGGCTTCCCATAGTGCTGGGATTGCAGGCATGAGCCACAGCGCCTAGCCTTTTTTTTTCTTTTCTTTTTATCTTTTTTTTTTTAATTGAGGCAGAGTCTCCCTCTGTTGCCAGGCTGGAGTGCAGTGGTGTAATCTAGGCACACTGCAACCTCTGCCTCCCGGGTTGAAGCAATTCTCTGCTTCAGCTTCCAGAGTAGCTGGGATTACAGGTGCCTGCCACCACACCTATTTTTATTTTTTTATTTTTTGTATTTTTAGTACAGACAGGATTTCACCATCTGGGCCAGGCTGATCTTGAACTCCTGACCTCATAATCCACCTGCCTCGGCCTTCCAAAGTGCTGGGATTACAGAAGTGAGCCACTGCACCCGGCCATCTTTATTATTTATTTTGAAATATTTTACCTTCCCTTTTGGTTCCTTCTCTGAACCACAGATTTTTTAGAAGTCTGTTCAGCCAGATGCAGCAACTCATGCCTATAATCCCAACACTTTGGGAGGCCGAGGTGGGCGGATAATGAGATCAGGAATTTGAGACCAGCCTGGCCAACTTACAGAAACCCCGTCTCTGCTAAAAATACAAGAAAAATGAGCTGGACATGGTGGTGGGCACCTGGAATCCCAGCTACTTGGAAGGCTGAGGCAGGAGAATAATGTGGACCTGAGACGCGGAGGTTGCAGTGAGCCGAGATCATGCCACTGCACTACAGGCTGGGTGACAGAATGAGAGTCTGTCTCAAAAAAAGAAAGAGAAAGAAAGTAAAAATGAGATCCAAAAGGTTTTATATATCCACATAACCCTCTGTATTGCCTTTAAGGTCTTTTGATAATCACTTTGGTTAGATGAGTGTGCAAAGTAAAAGTTCCTCTTCAAAGTTTCCTTTCTTTTTAAAGAATAAGTGTCCTCACTAATAACAGACTGAAAGAGAGCCAAATCAAGAATGAACTGCCATTCACAATTGCTACAAAGAGAATAAAATACCTAGGAATACAACTAACAAGGAACGTAAGGGACCTCTTCAAGGAAAACTACAAACCACTGCTCAATGAAATAAGAGAGGACACTAACAGATGGAGAAACA
>JAPYYA010002511.1:0-13916 GCA_028533165.1 Leontopithecus rosalia
GGGTGGATCACGAGGTCAACAGATCGAGACCATCCTGGTCAACAAGGTGAAACCCTGTCTCTACTTAAAACACAAAAATTAGCTGGGCATGGTGGTGCGCGCCTGTAGTCCCAGCTACTCAGGAAGCTGAGGCAGGAGAATTGCTTGAACCCAGAAGGCGGAGGTTGCGGTGAGCCGAGATCATGCCATTGCACTGCAGTCTGGGTAACAACAGCGAAACTCTGTCTCAAAATAAATAAATAAATAAATAAATAAATAAATCGATAGATAAATAGATAAATAAAAATAAGATTTCTTTCAATGAAATAACAATTTAAGGAGAAACAAATTTTGCTTTGACTTGACCTTTCCCAGCAACTCCTGGGGCAGATAGGCGTTCCGGGGCTTAAAGAGAGACCCAGTCTGGCTCAAAGTCAACACAATGGCGCCTCCATGCTGAAATAAAGGGGAAAAGGCTGAATTGGAAAAAGTTGAATAGGATAGAAAAGTCCAATTGTATCATCTGCAGATTTTTTTTTCTTTCTTGGACATACAGTGTTACAGAAGTGTGGTCTAGAGCAGTTAAATGGCCACTAAATTGGTTATTCCAGATTTGGCTCTGATAATAAACTGCTGCCTGATTTTAAATTTATCATGACATACTTTTGGGTCTTAAATTCTTTCCCAAAGATGGTAAGGAAATACAAAAACACTTTAAATGACCTCAAGCAAAATAAAATTAGGCCAATATTTAAATAAAGTGATTTTGAATAAACTTACTCCAGTTAAGTGGAAAGATTATAAACCACATACACAGATTTTAATTCAGGCCTTATTTCTAACTTGGTACAGGCACATCAATTAAATAATAACTTATAGTCTATAAAATCAGAGACTTTCCAGACTCTGAAAAGTCTCTGATTTTATAGACGGTAAGGTATTATCTTATTTAATTAGCAACGAAATAGTAGAGCAGTTTAAAATGAAAACATGTTGCTTTCTGAAATGTGTCAGGCATCATATGCACTTACCCAATCGTTTTTCATCATTTTCCTCAGGTTGTGAACAAGCGCTAATTCCTCTGGGGCAATCTGAGTATTGACAGAAAGAGAGAAGAGATCATCACATGCTTTTCTCAGATGTTCTCCTGAAACAACTGACAATTTTTAAAAAACTCTCAACTAAGACATAATTGTATACCTGAAGGTACTCCCCTGGGATAAGCCACATAGCCTCTGACCCTAGAACTGCCATCCTTTCGGAGATTAACGGTCACTGAGAAAAACACCTACTGCCCCAAACCAGCCCCATTTTGATGTTTCTGATCTCCTCTGCTTAGACCATTTAGCCTCATTTTGAAAACACAATCAAAAGCCAGAAAAAAAAAATAAAATAAAATAAGAAATTACAGCTTCTGCTGTCATGCCCTTTGCATAACACACTCCCATAGTTTTCAATGAATAGTGGTACTCGTGGCATTACCTTCTTCTCTGATTCCATTTACTGTTTATCTTTTTTTTCCACCCAAATCTCTTTAATCTTTTTTTTTTTTTTTGGACAGAGTCTCATTCTGTTGCCCAGCTAGAATGCAGTGGCACAATCTCCAGTTATTGCAGCTTCTGCCTCTTGGGCTCAAGCCATCCTCCCATCTCAGCCTTCCAAGTAGCTGGAACTACATACAGGTGCACACCACCATGCCCAGCTAGTTTTTGGTATTTTCTGTAGAGAAAGGGTTTCACTATGTTGCCCAGGCTGATCTCAGAACTCCTGGACTCATTCAATCCATCCACCTTGGCCTCCTAAAGTGCTGGGATTACAGGCATCAGCTACTACACCAGTCCTTGCTGTTTATCTTTATGTATGTATGTGCGTGTGTGTGTGTGTTCGTGTGTATTTTTTTTAAGACAGAGTTTCACTCTTGTTGCCCAGGCTGGACTGCAACAGTGTGATCTCAGCTCACCACAACCTCCACCTCCTGGGTTCAAGTGATTCTCCTGCCTCAGCCTCCCAAGTAGTTGGGATTACAGTCATGCGCTACCACACCCGGCTAATTTTGTATTTTTAGTAGACATGGGGTTTTTCCATGTTGGTCAGGCTGGTCTCTAACTCCTGACCTCAGATGATCCACCTACCTCAGACTCCCAAAATGCTAGGAATACAGGTGTGAGCCACTGAGTCCAGCCATATATGTACACATATACATACATATAGGCCGGGTGCGGTGGCTCAAGCCTGTAATCCCAGCACTTTGGGAGGCTGAGGCGGGTGGATCACGAGGTCAAGAGATCGAGACCATCCTGGTCAACATTGTGAAACCCCGTCTCTACTAAAGATACAAAAAATTAGCTGGGCATGGTAGCGCATGCCTGTAATCCCAGCTACTCAGGAGGCTGAGGCAGGAGAATTGCCTGAACCCAGGAGGCGGAGGTTGCGGTGAGCCGAGATCGCGCCATTGCACTCCAGCCTGGGTAACAAGAGCGAAACTCCCTCTCAAAAAAAAAAATATATATATATATACATACATATATATACACACACATAATTTTTTGTTAAGAGCCAGGATCTCGCTGTGTCACCCAGGTTGGAATGCAGTGTTGCAATCATACCTCATTACAACCTTGAACTCCTAGGCTCAAGTGATCCTCTTACTCAACCTCCCATTAGCAGTGACTACAGGCATGTGCCACCCTGGCTACTGGCTGATCTCTTATTTTTTTAGAGACAGGGGCCTTGCTATGGTGCTGGTCTTGAACTCCTGGCCTCAAGTGATTCTCCTGCCTTAGACTCCTTAGCCTCCTTAGCCACTAGGATTACAGCTGTAAGCCAATGCACCTAGCTCTTTACTGTTGATTTTACTTCAAACACTCCTAGGACAAGAAAACATATCATATGGTCTACAAGGCTAAGACCCAGCCTCTGTTCTGATAGAACCAGAAATCAGAGAAATGAGCCAGGCACCCAGTTTTCCTACCGGTCTTTTATCTTCTCTTTTCAGAGTAGTCCTTCCCCAGACAGCATTGATTCCATCCACAGCCACCAGGAGGTGAAAAATACCCAAAGAACTTTGCCTCTTTAGCTCTTTCAGCACAATTCCAACTGCATCTGTGGCGTTCCTCACCCGTGTTATGCCCTGTTGGGAGAGACAGTGGATTACAGTGCTGCCAGAGGCCTTCTCTTGTTATCACGTTACACAAGCAGTGTCTTTTCTTTATTATTATTTTTCAGAGTCTTTTCTTATACCTGTTCAACCACTTCTCCCAGAGGACTGCCTTTCTCAGTGCTTTCTCTCTTATTCCAGACATACTTCTCTTGAACTTTTATCTAAAAGCAAGCAAAAAAAATAACCAAAAAAAGACTACTTGACCTAAGGGTGAACCCATCCCTTGAAAAGGTGGAGGCTAAGATGAACAAGAGTCCATTTTAGTCTATTGCTCAGGTTCTGTAGGAGACCTCAGTGTGGAAGTGAATGCTTTTTTCCCCCCTCCTTTTTTCTCTTTTGAGCCAAGACTCTCGCTCTGTCACCCAGTCTGGAGTGTAGTGGCACAATCTCAGCTCACTGTAACCTCCACCTCCCAGGTTCAAGCAATTCTTCTGTCTCAGCCTCCTGAGTAGCTGGGCCTACAGGCACCTACCACCATGCCGACTAATTTTTTGCATTTTTAGTAGAGATGGGATTTTGCCATATTGCCCATGCTGGTCTTGAACTCCTAGGCTCAAGCAATGCCCCCCCTCCAACTCAGCCTCCAAAAGTGCTGGGATTACAGGCATGAGCCACACTGTGCCCTGCCAACATGAATGCTTTCTAATCCACTTCTACTTGGTACCTTGAAAAAACATACATAAAGAATTCTGATGGGGCCAGGCGCAGTGGCTCACGCCTGTAATCCCAACACTTTGGGAGGTCGAGGTAGGTGGATCACGAGGTGAAGAGATTGAGACCATCCTGGTCAACATGGTGAAACCCCGTCTCTACTAAAAATATAAAAAATTAGCTGGGCATAGTGGCACATGCCTGTAGTCCCGGATACTCAGGAGGCTGAGGCAGGAGAACTGCCTGAACCCAGGAGGCGGAGGTTGCGGTGAGCCAAAATTGCACCATTGCACTCCAGCTTGGGTAAACAAGAGCGAAAATCCGTCTCAAAAAAAAAAAAAAGAATTCTGATGAAAATGTCCAGAATGAGACTCTGGCATCTGCATTTTTAATAAGCTCTTAGGTAACTGCTTTATACCCAGAATTGAAGGCCCTTGGTAGACAGGGTATCCAAGAATCACCAGGGTAAAGAAGAATTTTTTCAATATATTTCTTGTTCCCTAAAAATATCTTATCCTGAGAAGATCATTGCAGTTTGGAAATGTTCTTGCAAGGGACTGGAAACTATACCTTTTTTTATTTTTTTTTTGAGACAGAGTCTCACTCTGCACCAGGCTTGAGTGCAGTGGCATGACCTCAGCTCACTGCAACCTCCACCTCCCAGGTTCAAGCGATTCTCCTACCTTAGCCTCCCCAGTAGCTGGGACTATAGGCATTCACCAACACGCCTGGCTAATTTTTGTATTTTTAGTAGAGACGGGGTTTCACCATGTTGGCCAGGATGATCCTGATCTCTTGACCTTGTGATCCGCCTGCCTCACCCTCCCACAGTTCTGGGATTACAGGCGTGAGTCACCGTGCCCAGTTGGAGACTGTACCTTGAAAAGTCAATGAATCAACTGGATTTCACTTTGCTACCCACAAAATGGGAACAACTTACTACTGCCTCTTTATTTCACATGGATAAATGAGTTTCAAGTTATGAGTCCGCTGTGAGCAAAACATATGAAAGAAACTAAAAATGATACAGTTATTCCAACTCCAATATCAGGTCTCTATAGACTGTTGGTACTCAGGGCACAGACAGGACAGAATCCATATAGACTACCTAGCACTCAACTTCTAGGAGTCTAGTCACCTGGTTCAGGAAGCGCTCATTTGTAGTTTTGAAATTCTTCAGCCAGGCTGAAGCCTCTAAAGGTTGATCAAAGCGCTGCTTGTTGTAGTTGGACTGCAGAAGTTCCCGGCAATTTTTCACCCAACGATGAGCTTTAAAAAAGGCAGAAGAAAACAAACTAGGCAGAAACTATATTCACCTGGAAATATCCCAATCCCTTTAGGTTATGGGAAATGACTTTAGTTTCTCGTATATATATAATTTTTTATTCTTTTTTTTTTTTTGAGACAGAGTTGCCTAGGCTAGAAGGCAGGATGAGATCACAGCTCACTGTAACTTTGAACTCCTAAAAGCTCAGGCGATCCTCCTACCTCAGTCTCTCAAAGTGCTGGTGAACTACTGTGCCTGGCCTTGTCAGGTTGATGTTACACTAAACATCATCATTAGAATCAATATATAAAGCATACCAAGTGGATTAAATATCACTTCTGCTAACTGGTAAGTTTGAAAGGTAAGTCAGAAAATATGGATGTTACATGAGCAGGTTTGTTTAAAAAAAAGAAAATGTGCATGCACACAACACTGAACAAAAAAGGGATATATGCAAAGTGTAATATCCCTTAAGTTTTGACAATCCATACTGATGACTCTAGAATGTTGATAAATAGTAAAAGGCTCTATGGGTACTCAGAATTATTAACCAATGGCAAAAACAAAAACTCCATAGCAACCTGTAAGGCAGAAGTTTATGCTCATGGGCATTAAATATCAAAAGGAGGACTGCTTAGCATCAAAAGGCTTCAGGAAGCTTTTAGCCCAATTTCCTTTTGTCACATTGACTTCACCTTGTAACCTGCTTGGGAGTAGTATCACGAAGAAATGTTGATGAATAAGTTCTGACTGGTCTACGTCTGGAGCAAAGGCTTTCCTTTTTTCTTTTTTTGAGACAGGGTCTTGCTTTGTTGCCGAGGCTAGAGTGCAGAGATGCAATCACAGCTCACTGCAGCCTCCTCCTGGGCTTAAGCGATATTCCAGCCTCAGCTTCCCAAAGTGCTGGGATTATAGATGTGAGCCATCGTGACTGGCAAAGGCTTTTCTTTTAGTTTTCAGATCCCTGTTAGAAACATTAAAGCTAAGGTCGAGTGCGGTGGCTCACACCTGTTATCCCAGCACTTTTGGAGGCTGAGGCGGGTGGATCATCTGAGGTCAGAAGTTCGAGACCAGCCTGGCCAACATGGTGAAACCCTGTCTCTACTAAAAATACAAAAATCAGCTGGGCATGGTAGCATGTGCCTGTAATCCGAGCTACTCAGAAGGCTGAGGAAGGAGAATCACTTGAACCTGAGAGGTGGAGGTTGCACTGAGCTGAGATAGCACCATTGTCTCCAGCATGGATGATAAGAATGAAACTCCATCTCAAAAAAAAAAAAAGAAAAGAAAATTAAAGTTGCAAGGCTTTAATAACAGATAAGTGAACCTAACCAAAGAAAAGACAGGAAGATCTTACCATCTGGAATATGCAGTATGAGCCAGTCCTGTTTTGCACAGAAATGAATAACATGGCAAAGACTGAGGGTTTTTCCTGTTCCCTTCTCCCCATCTAAAGTACATGTTGTTAAAGAAAACACTGAGTAGAAGGGTCACTTGTACTATGAACAGTACTTATGTTTTGTTTTTTTTTGAAATGGAGTCTTGCTCTCTGTCCCCAGGCTAGAATACAGTGGCTTGCTCTCAGCTCACAGCAACCTCTGCCTCCTGGGTTCAAGCGATTTTCCTGCCTCAGCCTCCTGGGTAGCTGGGATTATAGGTGCTCACCACTGGGCCTGGCTAATTTTTTGTATTGTTAGTAGATGTGGGGTTCTGCCATGTTGGCCAGGCAGGTCTTGAACTCCTGATTTCAGGTGATCCGCCTGTTTTAGCCTCCCAAAGTGCTGGGATTACAGGTGTAAGCCATCGCACCAGCCTCAACAGTACCTTTTTGCATTTCTTCTTTTCCCTTCTTTGAGGAGAGAAAGCATTGGTTCATGAGGGTCCAGGCACGCAGGAAAGGATACACAGAAGATACCGTACAGCCGGATAAGAAAAATTGGTGTTTTTCAGGTAATGCAGAAGTTCTAGGGCTGGTTTCCTTACCATCAGGTAAGCTTCACTGAATGTCTTCACCTGATAAAAGAGGAAAGAAGGAAGGAGTGGGTGGGGTGTGGAACTTCTAACCAGTTCTTGGTATACACATACTGCCTAAAAAGTGGCAACTAAGACCATCAAATGGCATGCCTCTAATTTATTCAGTTAGGAGAGGGTGGGTTGGTAATGAGTTTGAAAATCTATCCATATAACTTAGCTAAAAACTGAAATACATTATTCCACACCAAGTAACATGATAGCCAGCTTTTGATTATTCCTGAATCAGATGTTATCTCAGCTGAAATCTATAAATAATTGATATATCTCATTAAAAAATTATGTAAACCATTTAGGGTCACTGTAAATATGTAAAGTATATAGAAAAACGCTTAAAATATCTGACATGAGTTAATCATTCAATAAACATTAACACTTAAAAAAAATTTTTTTTTGAGACGGAATTTAGCTCTTGTTGTCCAGGCTGGAGTACAATGGCACGATCTCAGCTCACCACAACCTCCACATCCTGGTTCAAGCAACTCTGCTGCGTCAGCCTCTCGAGTAGCTGGGATTACAGGCATGCGCCACCACACCCAGCTAATTTTGTATTTTTTGTAGAGATGAAGTTTCTCCATGTTGGTCAGGCTGGTCTCAAACTCCTGACCTCAGGTGATCCACCTGCCTCGGCCTCCCAAAGTGCTAAGATTACAGGCATGAGCCACCACGCACAGCCTAGAATTTACTTTTAGTTAATTTTTATTACTTTAACCATTTAGACTTTTTTCTCTAGAACTAAATACATGGCAGCTCCAGAGGAGGTGTGACCTGCTACCCACAACTCTAAGGCCATCCATACCTCACACCTCCAGCATACTAACCTTTCAGAGTTTACGGGTTCATTCCCCTTTTGTCACCAAAATACTTTGGGGGGAAACTTGGGAAGCACTAATGCGTATGAAAATGATTTGCAAAGAAAGTATTAAAATATGTCTACTAATAAGAATATCTAACAAACACTGTAAGTATAAATAAAAGAGTGTTAATTTTTAATTTTTTTTTTTTTGAGACAGAGTCTCACTCTGTTACATAGGCTGGAGTGCAGTGACAACATCTCGGCTCACTGCAATGTTCACCTCCCGGGTTCAAGCAATTCTTTTGCTTCAGCCTCCCAAGTAGCTGTGACTACAGGTGTGTGTCACCACGCCCAGCTAATTTTTCTATTTTTAGTACAGATGGAGTTTCATGTTGGTCAGGCTTGTCTTGAACTCCTGGCCTCAAGTAATCTGCCCACCTCAGCCTCCCAAAGTGCTGGGACTATAGGCGTGAGTCACTGTACCCAGCCAGTGTTGGTATTTTTAAAAGAAATCCTAACAAAACAATTGAATTGTTGTAGGATTTCACAGATAATTCCAAGCTTAATGGAAAGTTCAATGTTCAAAAAAATGTGATAGGTATTAAAACAAATGTCAGCCAGGCATGGTGGCTCATGCCTGTAATCCCAGAACTTTGGGAGACCAAGGCAGGTGGATCACCTGAGGTCAGGAGTTCGAGACCAGCCTGGCCAATATGGTGAAACCCTGTCTCTACTAAAAATACAAAAATTAACCGGGCATGGTGGTGAGTACCTGTAATCCCAGCTACTTGGGAGGCTGAGGGGGGAGAACAGGAGGATCACTTGAACTCAGGAAGTGGAGGTTGCAGCAAAATGAGATCGCACCATTGCACTCCAGCCTGGGTGACAAGAGTGAAACTCTGTTTCACAGAAAAATGTCACATCAGGGCTGGGAGCTGTGGCTCACACCTGTAATCGCAGCACATTGAGATGCCAAGACAGGAGGATCACTTGAGTCCAGGAGATCAGAGATGTAGAGTGTGCTGTGGTCACACCACTGTTCTCCATCCAGTTTGGTTGTTAGAGTGAGACCCTGTTTCTATAGTTAAAAAAATAATAATTTGCCAGGCATGGTGGCTTACGCCTGTAATCCCCGCACTTTGGGAGGCTGAGGCAGGTGGATCATGAGGTCAAAAGATTGAGACCATCCTAGCCAAAATGGTAAAACCCTGTTTCTACTAAAAATACAAAAATTAGCTGGGCGTAGTGGCACATGCCTGTAATCCCACCTACTTGGGAGGCTAAGGCAGGAGAATTGCTTGTACCCAAGAGGCAGAGGTTGCAATGAGCTGAGATTGTGCTACTGGACTCCAGCCTGGCCATACAGCAAGATTCCGTCTCAAAAAAAAAAAGATAATAATGATAAAATAGGCCGGCACAGTGGCTCATGCCTGTAATCCCAGCACTTTGGGACGCCAAGGTGGGTGGATCACCTGAGGTTGGGAGTTTGAGACCAGCATCACCAATATGGAGAAACCCCATCTCTACTAAAAGTATAAAATTAGCCGGGCATGGTGGCACATGCCTGTAATCCCAGTTACTCAGGAGGCTGAGGCAGAAGAATGGATTGAACCCGGGAGGCGGAGGTTATAGTGAGCTGAGATCATGCCACTCCAGCCTGGGCAACAAGAGGGAAATCGTCTCAAAAAAAAAAAAAAAAAAAAAAAAAGGCTAGGTGTGGTGGCTCACTCCTGTAATCCCAACACTTTGGGAGGCTGAGGTAGGCAGATCACAAGGTCTGGGGTTCAAGACCAGCCTGATCAACATGGTGAAACCCGGTCTCTACTAAAAATATAAAAATTAGCCAGCATGGTGGTGCCTGCCTATAATCCCAGCTACTCAGGAAGCTGAGGCAGGAGAATTGCTTGAAACAGGACCCGGGAGGCAGAGGTTGCAGTGAGCTGAGATCACGCCACTGTATTCTAGCCTGGGCTACAGAGTGAGACTCCATCTCAAACAAAACAAAACAAAACAAAAAAAACACAACATAATAATAATAAAACAGAGTCAGCTACTCTCAGCCCACTGCCCATGAGTTAGGTCTGTTCCAAAAGGAGCAGTATTAAAAAAAAAAAATAGTGGTGAGGAAGTAGGCCTTCACATAAATGAAAATTATGAAAAGAATGTGTACATTCTTCCAGAGCATTGTTGGTTAAGCCAATCTGAAAACAACGTCAAATAGTTAAAGATAGAACCTCACAACCCTGAAGCTAAATAAAGATTGTACCATGAATGTCTTGGAACAGTTTAAAGTGCCACTGCAGATGACTGCTTCTGGTTGTGTTCCATTTCTAATCTTAACAAAAAAAATTTTTTTAATTGAATTTGTTTTTTGGAGACAGAGTTTCACTCTGTTGCCTGAGTAGAGTGCTGTAGCACTGTCGTAGCCCACTGCAGCCTAAACTCTGGGCTCAAGTCATCCTCCTGCTTCAGCCTCCTACGTAGCTACCACACTGGACTAAATGTTTTTCTTTTCTAAATAGAGATACGGTCTCATAATGTTGCCCAGCTGGTCTTTAACTCCTGCGCTAAAACAATCCTCCCACCTTGGCCTCCCAAAGTGCTGAGACTACAGGCATAAACTACTTTGCCTGGCCTGTTACTCCTTATTTTATTTGATGCTTGAGATAAGATCTTGCTCTATTGCCCAGGCTGGGGTGCAATCACTGAAGCCCCCACCTCCTGAGTTCAAGAGATCCTCCTACCTCAGCAACCTGAGTAGCTGTGACTACAGGTGTGCATCACGCCCAGCTAATTTATTTTTTAGTTTTGTAGACACAGGTCTCCCTGTGTTGCCCAGACTGGTCTTGAACTCCTGGGCTCAAGTGATCCTTCCACCTTGGCCTCCCAAGTGCAACTGGGATTACAGGCATGAGCCATAGCGCCCAGGCTGTTATGCCCTTATTATTCATCTAATTTTCTGAAATAAACCACACTGAAGAAATGAGAGCCACTGGCTTGCACACTAAAACTCACCTGCACAGGCAAGTTTGATATGTCATTAAGAAAGAATAATTTCTGATGCTGATAATTTGGTAGAAGCCAGTTAGAAGAATCAATTGTGCAAAAAAATTTTGGCCAGCCACCCGGCATGGCCAAAAGCTAGAGATATATTTAAAACATACCTTGCTGAGAGAATAGAAACTGATGCATCTAATCAATCTATCGTTTCAGGCTAGTCTAGAACTCCTGGGCTCAATAACCAGGAGTTCTTTCAATGGTTATATAGCAATCCAAGATTACACTCCTTGGCTTGAAATTATGGCCACAAAACATCTTCACAAAATCCATGAGAGAAACCGATGCATCTAATCAAAATATCACTTCTATTTAGCATAGGGGTGTATTATGATTTTGCTTTCGTACAGCATATTAACTAACTTCATGATATTTTGCCAAGGCAAATTTTAAGTTCATTTAATAAAATTATTTGATGCTGAAGTTACTAGAATCTTCTTGGACTACAAAGGAAGAAAACATCAATATTGTTTAAACATGAGCTTAAAGTAATTATACTAGACACAAAAGGTAATCAACAGATGAATTTTCTGTTTTTCAGATTAAAATTTCATCTTTTATAGTTTTCTTCTGATTTAGCCCCAGTCCTTTGCTAGCAGCAGCTTATATTCTGGGCTCCCCCCAGTTCCATTCCCTGTGTTGAGCACCTGCATAACAAAGCGAGGAGGAAGGCCATGGGGAAATACAGTCTTCAAATCCTGGGGGGAGATGTTGTAGTGCTGACCCTCGTGCTGATCCCCATGCTTAGCCTAGGAAATAAGAGTGCAAAACAGGTAAAATGGTGACAAAGTGACCAAGACTTTCTTCTTTTTTTCTTTTTGTCTTATCTGTATTTGTATTATATATTATACACACACATACATGTACACATACATACATGTATATATGTGTATGTATGTATATACACACATATATATTTTTTAAATTTTAGATCTTTTGCTCAACAGTGGTTATTTCAGTATATGTATATTTTTAATGGAGTTTCGCTTTTGTCACCCAGGCTAGTGTGCAATGGCGCAATCTTGGCTTACTGCAATCTCCACCTCCTGGGTACAAGCATTTCTCCTGCCTCAGCCTCCCAAGTAGCTGAGATTACAGACATGCCACCTTGCCCAGCTTAGTTTTGTATTTTTAGAAGAGATGGGGTTTCACCATGTTGACCAGGCTGGTCTCCATCTTCTGACCTCAGGCGATCAGCCCGCCTCAGCCTCCCAAAGTGCTGGGATTACAGGTGTGAGCCACCTTGCCCAGGTTTATCGTCTTATCTGTGACCATGACTTTGAAAATCAGGTAAGGCCTGCTATTCACTCATGTCTTTTTGTCTTTTTTTCATTTTTCAGACAGGGTCTTGCTTGCTTGCCCAGGCTGAAGTGTGGTGGTGCAATCAGGGATCACTGAGCCTCCAATTCCCACACTCAAATATCTTCCCGCCTGAGCCTCATGAGCAGCTGGGACCACAGGTGTGTACCACCACATCTGGCTAATTTTTTACTTTTTTGGTAGAGATGAGGTCTTGCTATGTTGCCCAGATTCGTCTTAAACTCCTGAGCTCAAGTAATCCTCCCACTTTGGCCTCTAAAAGTGTTGGGATAACAGGTGTGAGCCGCCGCACCTGGACCACTCTTCTCTTAAAGCTGGAAAAGATATCTCCCATTGTTTTGAGACAGCCTGCTGCCTAGGCTGAAGTGCAGTGGCTCGATTTCAGCTGACTGCAGCCTTGACCTCCTGGGCTTAAGTGATTCTTGCACCTAAACCTCTTGAGTAGCTGGGACTACAGGTGCATCACACTATGTATTGCTAATTAAAAAAATTTTTTGACAGGCACAGTGGCTCATGCCTATATTCCCAACACTTTGGGAGGCCAAGATGGGCTGATCACCTGAGGCCAGGAGTTCAAGACCAGCCTGGCCAACATGATGAAACTCCGTCTCTACTAAAAATACAAAAATTAGCTGGGCGTGGTGGCATGTGCCTGTAGTCCCAGCTACTTGGGAAGCTGAGGCAGAAGAATCGCTTTACTTGGGAGGCGGAGGTTGCAGCAAACTGACATCATGCCGCTGCACTCCAGCCTGGCGACAGAGCAAGACTCTGTCTCAAAATAAATTAATAAATAAAAATTAAAAAACCTAGCTAGATGTGGTGGCAGCTGCCTGTAATCCCAGCTACTTGGGAGGCTGAGACAGGAGAACAGCTTGAACCTGTGAGGTGAAGGTTGGTTGCAGTGAGCCGAGACTGTGCCATTGCATTCCAGCCTGGGCAAGAAGAGCGAAACTCCATCTCAAAAAAAAAAAAAAAATTTTTTTTTTAATAGAGTTGAGGTCTTGCTATGTTGCCCAGGCTAGTCTAGAACTCCTAGGCTCAAGTGATCCTCGCACCTTGGCCTCCCAAAGTGCTGGGATTACAGGCATGAGCTACTGTGCCAGTCTCATTTATATTAGCCAAGAATGCTGGTTGCTGTCTCCAAACCCAGCATGTATATAAAGTTGTGGCCCAAATAATGAAGCCAATTGCTCATCAAAGTAAACTGTAGATGTAGGGGTAGCAGAGACAATTCTTGCCATCTCGATTCTTCTGTACTGTCTATAGAGATGCTCCAATCATGTGACAAGATTATCTGGGACTACAGGTGTATGACACTATGCACTGCTAATTAAAAAAAATTTTTTTGGCCGGGCATGGTGGCTCACGCCTGTAATCCTGGCACTTTGGAGGCTAAAAACAGCATGCTGCTGTTTTTATAGAAACACCAGAGGAGGCCGGGCGCGGTGGCTCAAGCCTGTAATCCCAGCACTTTGGGAGGCCGAGGCGGGTGGATCACGAGGTCAACAGATCGAGACCATCCTGGTCAACATAGTGAAACCCCGTCTCTACTAAAGATAAAAAAATTAGCTGGGCCCGGTGGCGCGTGCCTGTAATCCCAGCTACTAGGGAGGCTGAGGCGGGAGAATTGCCTGAACCCAGGAGGCGGAGGTTGC